>JAVXUP010001559.1:0-217809 GCA_033070095.1 Escallonia herrerae
TGCGTGATTTATAGATGGTTCAGATTAAATCTTATCCCTCAATAGTGCTAGATAATCCTAGTACTTTAACATATTTGCAATCTGACCCTAAAATTTTAGAAAATATAATTTTATGCATCCTAATACTTTGTCACATACAATATAAACTATAAAGTTATTTCAGGATATAATTACTACTTACAGATATGTTGCTCTTGGTCCTTGAATGTATGCTCGCCATGCTTCTCCTGTTGCTTTTGGATATCCAAGCTTTTAACCAAGTGGACACACAACTCGTTGCCTTACGTTTCTCAGATTTGGCTAATGGCTATTATCAAACATTCTCAACCTTCCAGGATATTGGTTTGAAAAATTACAGTAGAAGACATCGTACTAAAATCAATACCTCTTTATTTATACTGGAAAGGAAATATTACATAGGAGCAATAGAAAGGAAGGGTTCCTTCTATTGTTGCACATTCTAAAACTTAGCACACTTCACACTCTTAGACTACGTCTCACCCTTACACACTTCACACTCTTTCAGACTTCCTCTGCCTTCTAACTCTTACTTCAACCCATTTTATAGATGAACGGATCATCCACATAGGATTCTTCAACAGTGAAAATCCTATATTATTTTTTGTAAGGTCATTTTCTTTTTTATTGTGGCAGACAACTTTATTCTCTTCTCCACTTGGCTTTGTCATTTTTTGCTGGCCATTATGTCCATTTCTATCATGGCTATCCTGTGGTCCCGCACCTTCTTGTACAGCTCAAAAGTTTGGCTAGGTAGATCAGGTTCTTCTTCTCCTTGGCTGTTGAACAGTTCATAGAGTCTGATTACCTGATCTTGACCTTGTTTGGAAGGCTGTATGGATGCTTTACACCACTTCAGGATTACTATCCTTCGTCCATCACAAAAGCATGCTTCTATGGGATCGGCGACCATGGTTTCAATGGTTGCATGAACACAACTGATTCTTTCGATCTTGTCTTTATCCGGATCATACGTGTTCCATAGTTCATCCTTGTGCAGTTGGTAGAAATTCATTAACTTTTTATTAGTGAATTGATAAATGAACCAAATCAGGTATGGTTGGTAGAATTTGGTTTTGCTTCTTTCTGCCAGTGTTGATAGTATTTGGATTGTGATAATCTGTCGACTAAATCCCATAACTGCAAGAGCATATCTAACTATAGCCGGGAGACTATCGATGAGTTGATAATCATCTCGATTTATTTTGAATGTGTCTACGAGTCCATGTTCAATCCATTTAAGATCAACTTTGTTCGATGGTAATGTGAGGCTTGGCCATCCATAATCCCAATTCAAGAACTACTTCATTTTTGGTTTGCAAAGGATCTCTTTGTGTTCATTCTCCTTCCTGGCTAGTTCTTTTATTTTTGTAGTGATATCAGCTGGGAGCAGTGATTCTAGTTCTTCTAGCAATCAAATTCTTTCTTCCTTGTCTTGTAGGACTATCATTCCTTCTTCATTGTTTATATTAAGCCATTCTTCTAAGTGCTTAACATAATCAGTTAATTGACTGCGGGTTTTCGTAACTCTTTTCGGTAATTTTTCCTTAGATAATGCCAAACATTTTCAAAGAGTCTTTTACTCTCTTCACATAACCCTGGATTGTAAAACATTTTTGTTTTATTATCATTGGTTTGTGTTATGATAGCATTTTGCTTTGGAGATTTTTCATCTTCGTCAGTTGCAACTTTTCTTTTTAAATCCTTGTTGTTAGGATAGTAATTTTTTATTTTCTTGCCCATTTTGTTTAGGGCGCCTTGCTGTCGAGGTTTCAGCTTTACTCTCTTTATTCCAAAACTTATTCATTGGTTTTGAATGCTTAGTTTTGTACCGTCCTGTTTTAGGGCTTTCGGGTTGGTAGTTCCAACCATCTTCTTCTGCTACTGGGAGAGGATTTATGAATGACAAGGAACTGTCATCTTTCATTTTAGGGTAAATGACGTAGTAGTCGAATTTTCCTGATGGTTCTCCCAGTAAGCCAACTTCAGGATGCTTCATACCTTTCCTTTAAGGCCTTTTTGAGTAGTCTTTTTTGGGATAACAACAACTCCATACATCATAAAGCATAATTCCCTGGTTAGGCTATCTTCAAGTGCATTTTTGGTTGATGGGATGAATCCTACATCAAAAGTATAATAACTGAACCATTGTTGCCATCAATAAAGCCTTGTTTGACTAACATCTCTTAGGTCTCTTTTAAGGAAAGCTTTAAAACACCTATTATCTGTTCTGATAAGAAAGTGTTCTGAAACTAGAAATATGTAAAAAGATTTTATGCCACATTGTATACCTAAAAACTCTTTTTCGTTTGTGTGATACCGAGTTTCTGCATCTTTAAAGGTTCCACTCCAGTATCCACACAGCTGTTCTTCAGTTTGATCAGGGGGTATTGCTTTTAATACTGCACCCCAACAATTTTCAAAAGCGTCAGTTTTTAGAACTAACTTGTCTCCTTGTTTAGCAGGCTTAATTTTGGCAGATTTTTAACCTGACCTTTTATTCACAGAACATTTTGGGTATCTTCATCTTCATCTTCCCATATCCATTTTCATTTTCAAAGCTTTTTACTTAAGACTTCTATTAGGTTCGATAAATTCAGGATGAATTTCCTCGCATAATTTAACAACCTAATAAATCTTTGAAACTGTTTTACATCATTGATTTGTTCTGGAAATAACTTTATTTTTCAGCTATATGATCTTGAAGGACAAATTTTCTACTCTCTTCTATTCTTAATCCTAGAAAGTTAATGGTGGTTTGTTCCCATTCAAATTTCTTTTATGATAGTACTAATCCATGGTCAATGAATTCTTGTGCTATCTTTTTTAGATGGTTTCTATGTTCTTCTCTGATTTTTGAGAATATTAATATGTCATCTATGTACACCACACAGTAATCTGCGTGCTTTCTAAAAATATTATCCATCCTTCTTTGGAATAAAGGTGGAGCATTTTTTAATCCGAATGATAACACCGTCCATTAATAGTGCCCTTGTGGTGCACTAAGGGCAGTTAATGGAATTGATTATTCTTCCATTTTGATTTGCCAATATTCACTTTTTAAGTCAAACTTTGAGAAAAAGTTGGCTAGCTAGATTTTGTTTATCAGCATATCTTTCTTTGGAATTTATAGCCATATTTGATTGTTGCTGTGTTTAAAGCTCTATAGTCTATGACTAATCTGGCTTTTCCTCTAGCCTGTTCTGCATGATTTTGTTACTATGAAAGCTGAACTTGAATGAGGACTCTCGCTAGGTCTTATTAACCCTTATTTTAGTATTTTAGGAATCTGTCTTTCAAATTCCTGAACCATTTCAAGATTATGTTGCATTGGTGTTACGTTAACCGCATAATCTTTATCCTTGAGGGTCAATGTCGTCCAAGGTTTATCCTTTTCTCATAATTTTAGCGGGTCTTCACTAAAATTATTTTAAATAATTTTCTAACATCTTTTTTATACTATCAAGACTAGAATATTTTTTTTCCTTGTTTGCATCGATAATGTTGGTTTATTTCTTTAACCCAACTGTCATTTTATTTGGTTACTTCTTTGTTAGGTAACTCTTCCTTATTTACTTCTTTTTCAAGTAACCTTTTCCATGAGTCTGTTTTATTTTCTTCACCACGTTGGGCTGTGTAGAGAGACTCCCTCTGGATATGTTTTCGAATTTCTGCTAGTTTTTCTGGACAAAAGTCAAATTTACATTTTTGAGAAGCATATTTTAACAACGGAATTTTTTGACGTTGTATCTCAATATGAAATTCTTCATGAATAAATGGTCAATTTTCAGCTTGTTTGAGGAAAGCATTTCCTATTAAAAAATCGCTGTCTAAGTTGTCGAATTGGATTAATCTCTCTATAATGAATTTTTTCCCATTTATTAGGACCGGAATATGATATGCTTCATATTCTGGCTCGAACTCATCGCCATTTGCCATTCGCATGCTCATGAGTTGATCTGTTTTGATCCATTTTTTAGAGGGTAAAATTCCTGGTTGTGCCAGGCAATAAGATGCTCCAGTATCTACTAAAGCATCTATTTTAAAAGGATGATAACCCTGGAAGTTGAAACTTAATTCTATATAAGAATTGTTTGGACTCACCGCCATCCGTTTATTATTCATTTTTTTGGACCTTCTTTTCTTTTTGATAATACTCATAATGTCTTGAATTCCCTTATCAAGCCCAGCTCCTGTCAAGCCCTTTCTTTAAGCTTCTTCTTGACAGTGCCATTTACTGATGTTGTGGTCATTACATGTATGATTTCTACACGTGATGAAATACTTCGTCTGATTGGAATGGTAACTATTTTGTACCCTATGATGTCTTCATCAAAACTGTCTTCTTCTTTGATAGCTTCTTCTACCATTTTCCCCTTTCCTTTGCCTTTTGGATTTGTAGACGTGGAAGGTATCGAAGAGACAAAATGTCTTCTTGGTTCTTCAAGGATAACAACACCTTTATTTTCTCTAATGTGCATTTGATCTAGTTGTTTTCTAGCGAGTCCTTCTCCTATCACCCATTTTTTAGGCCATAATAGTTGTTTTGGATTTATCTTCCGTGCCTTTATGGCTCAGACATTACTACTTTTTGTTCAAATAGTTCCACTTCACTGTTTAGCATTTCACTTAGTGGATTTGTGGTATTTACCACTCTGTAGACTAGATGATATTGTACTGCAATATTTTTGCAGACTTCTGGTAGTTCGGTCAAACCTTGAGTCTGAATTCTCAGTCCTAATGCTTTATTAAGATATGGATCTTTTAAAGACATGAAATATTTTAGTGTATTTTTAAACCAAACTGGTCCGTTATACAAGTTACTTTGGATACCCCCTATTAGGGCTTTTTCAGAAGTTTTCCATCGATTATTTGTTAAACAACAGATTACTAGTGTATCTCTGCCATCTATGAATAATGGATAAAGAATAACTTGTATCATACCAATATAACATAGTGATATCCCTCTAAGGTATTGTTTTGCCTTATCTGCTTTGAAGAGAGGAATGTCTAGTATTCTTCGGTTTGACCTACTGAGGTTTCTCATTTGGAAATCTCTACATTCATCTTACTCCTAAATCTAAATATAGAGCTTTTTTATATTTCTCCAACCCTAATTTTAGGCATCTCCCAATGGCTTATAGTAGAACCGGGAGTTTCTTCCCCAATTGATTCACTTTGACTAATTATGTTATTAGATAAAGGAATCATTTCTTCTTCATGGTCGTAAGTTTCTAACATCATGAAGATTGTGCCTATGCTTTTCAAAGTTCTGTTTAAAACTTTCTTCATCATCAGATTTGTAGTCGTATTCTGAAATAAGCTCTTATGCTTCGTCTTCAGAATCTAATTCGTATCCCCATGATGGCTCATCATATCTTTCTTCAGCAAATAAGAAAGATCTTATATTTTGTTTTCTTTTCTTACTTGGGCATTTATTTGCATAATGTCCTTTTTCACCAGCAACAATCACATTCCTCTGGTGATTTTCCTTTTGGACATGAAGGCTTTTTATATGGGATATTATATTTCTTTCTAATATATCTTCCCCATGGTTTTCGTTTTTCTCTTGATGGATTAAATTTTCTTTTCTGAAAATGTTTCCATTTCTTCACGTCTTTTTTCTTTTCCAAACCTTTTCTTTTTGAATTTTTTCTTCTTGAAGTTTGACTTCTTTTCACATCCATAACTGTTTACCATGTTATCGACTTTAGAACAACAGTCATAACTCATATGAGCTTTTTTCATATCTTTTATTGCTTGTCCTTCAGTACAATATTTCTTTAGAACTTCTTCTACAGTTGCAATCCTTCCTCTTAAGGAATCGTAAAGCATTTCGTCATTTAGGAGTTTAGTAAAAAAAATTTCTGCTAACTCGTCCCACGGTTTAGGAAGTTTGGCAATAAATTGCTTTTGCCAATTGCCAATAGAGGCTGTCTCTAAGTTCTAACTTGTAAAAATATTTTTTTAAATTCACAAGTGTAAATTTTAAAATAGCTCATGTCACATATCTGTAGCTTTGACAAATTTGTGAAAGCACTTTTTCTTGAATACTTATGTTATTTATAGATATTCTGCAGAACTATTGTTTGAGGTTATTGGCATAAAAAATTATCCATTCTTCATAAATGTTAAGCTTGCTTTGGGCTTCAATTATCATTTCGTTATCTGTTATGCTATTCCAGAACCTAGTTGTGTTTCCTCGCAGGGTTGCTCGAATAAAATGTTTCACAGCATGTATTTCTATTAAATTACCACCTATGATGACAATTCTTAAGGCTTGTACCCAATTATCGATTATTTCTTCAGTATTTGAAATACAATCGATATCAAGATATATATGCCGTATTGATTTATGGGCTCATTTCTTCTATTTTTAGGAACAAATTCTTGTTTTAAATTTGTCTTTATAGGGGCATTGTTGAATTTAGAATTTCTTTCTAAATTTAATTCTGGATTCCACGCTCCTACATAGTTTGGATCAGTTTCTCCGTTTCATAAATTTATATCAGAAAACGCCTTATTTACTTCTGATATGACTCTTTTTTCTTCTTGCTTATATTGCTGTTCTTTTAGAACAGCTGGATTTATTTCATCCATCATTGATTTTTTTAATAAATTTTTTTCTACTTTGTCTAAGTAGTCGTTTATTATTTTTTCTATTTCTTCTACACCCATTCTCTTTACGGGATCTTTGGTGTCTTTGGAGTCACTCGAAGAGGGTTTTCCTTCGCTACCACTGTATGCTATAACTTCTTCAAATATATATAAAGTTTTGTTGTTATAGTACTTATTGGTAGTTTCATAACTTCCAAAGTTTGATAAGAAGTTTTCTGAGTTTAGGACGTGATTTTTACTTCCTAACTCTTTAACTGAATTGTGTAATTGAGTTAATATCTGAGATATTATCTTGTTTAGAGTTCTACAGATATTTAAAGTTTCCTGAGATACATCAATTATTTGATTTAATAAAACTGTTACCTCAGTTTTCCAACTCTATGGTCTAGGTGTATAATTCCTGGCATATGATTTAATAAACAAGGAATTTTCATGAGGTTTTCATTTGAATCTCGCCTTTGATTTGGCTCTGATACCAATTTTATAGGGCCAAATTCTCCTTTGCTCAGGAATGACATGTTATAAACTTGAGAGGGATCAATTTTAGTCTTTTGAGAAGTTTGAGGTGTTTAAAGTGAACTATTTAGAAGTTGAGGGGTTGAAAATGATATTAACCAGAGTGCATATATATATATATATATATATATATATATATATATATATATATATATATATATATGTGAAGCAGCAGTGAAAAAGAAACAAGTGGGATGACTGATCCCATAAGCCCTTACATATATTCACCCTAAAAAGAAATCTATTAAGACCCCCCAAACTTTAGTCATTTCCCTAGTTCACCCAAAACTTTCTAAAATTACGAAAAGACTCCAAAACTGATCAGATTGAAGTCAAAATATGAATTTTTGATAAAATTTAAATTTTGGGGTGTTACAATATAGCTCTCAATCTATCTTCTAGTCCCAGACTATTGGTTGACACGCTACTTGGGGTCTAGTGATTTTAGGAAAGTTGTACGGGTTGAGCGTTGCGTCTCCAAATAGAAGATGGAATGTATTGGTGGTTCCTCACCAACCTCAGCCAAAGCAAGAAGAAGGTGCTTATTCCTAGTGAACAAGTGCCTTTTGTCTAAGAATTCGTCAAATCTGGTGGCTTCCATCTTATCTCTCACTACTTTGGGGACCCTTATCAACGGCTCTTGGGCGAAGTTTGGGGATCCTCTAAGCCTAATATCCGTAGGGCGGGGTTGCAAATTCAAAAAAGCCAAAAGAATAAAAAATCATTCCGTTTGGGCATTGTCTCGAGCATTTAGCATGCATGTGATTTTCAAGGATTTGTGTACAGAATTTTCACCAAAACGCTATCATGTTTGTATCCATAACATGTATTGCATACATTAGATGTTTTCATGAGCAAAATATCCTCAATTTGTCAATTTTAAGGAATTTAAATTTAAGTTTAAATTTAAATTTAAACTTAAATTTAAAGCCAGCTTTAGGTTGAGGTTGCCAGCATAGATTAGAGCCGAGCTAGCTAAGGAATTTAAATTTAAGTTTAATACTGATCGTTAGAACCCCTGCGCGGGTAAATATTATTGTTTAATTTTTCTTAGACTTAGACTTAGACTTGGTATTTCAATTATGACAGTTGATTGAGAGCATAGTTTGATTTACGGATAGTTGTTCTGACAGCTTGTTGCATTATTTATTGAGGTTAAGGACGTTATTGTCTTAGTGTTATCAATCGATCGATTGTCTAACGTTCTGGAAAATTCCGGGATGTTACAGTTGGTATCAGAGTTTAGGTATTACGATTCTGTAGACTCGAACCTAAGTGAACAATGAGCGTAGGAATATGATTTTGTAGACTTTAGAAGCGTTTGAGGTGAAAGCCTAGGTTTTGACAAGAGAGTTTGAGAAAAACTTTAGGAACTTAGTTGAACCGTAGTAAAGACTAGGTATCTGAGTGCTCAGCAAAACCATAATGGTTACATAGTCTGATTTGAGGCATTAATGTGTAAGTAACTATAGGAATTGGCTATATATTCGAGGTTCGACTTATCTAAAGAGTGTTAAGTGTGTTTCACACAGTTTGATGCTTTAAAGTCTTTAGTGCATGTACCTGTAAAATTGCTTGAGATTATATCCGGGTTTGGTTATGAACCATTTAGATGGATTTAGTTTTGTGGTATACTTGAGATGTTATGTTGGTGGTTATTTGAGGTCAAACATGATTAAGATCATCTGTGTAAGGAACACTAAATTTCGAGGACGAAATTTTTATAAGTGGGGGAGAATGTAACACCCCGATACTTTTTGGATTTAATTAGAAATTTTATCGGCAACATTTGACGTCGATTAGCGTGATCGAATTTTTAACGGCTATCTTAAAAGACAAATTTTAGAAATTGTACGATATAGTTTAACGATGAGTGATATTATCGAGTTACTTAGTAACAATTAGCGTTAATGATTTTTTTTAGAAGCCTTTAGTGATAATTTCTTATTTTATCGTTAGCATAGAATTTATATTAATAATCTAATTAGCGATGATAATTTTAAAACTTAGTATTGACGTATATTTTTATAGCGACGATTCATTTTTAGTATCGGCGTACTTACATAGCAACTTCTAGCGACGATTATTGAAGCGAGGTAGCGTAATAAACCTGTTAATAATTTTCTTAACACCTAAATTATCGTCGATATTTATTGGACCATTTCGCTGCAATAAAAGTTTCGGGTAACATCTTGAGCGACGAAAGAAGGTATAGGGGATTTTCTGTGATTATCCATTTAGGGTTTGTAATATATATACACACTTTAAGTGAACAGCCGCCAAGCTTCCGTCCCATTCCTGTTACACGACAGAGAGATATGGAGAGGCAGAATGAGGGGGCTTGAAGAGGAAGATCTTTCTGGCGATCGCAATTGTTTTTCGGTAAGCTTTTTCCTAGTTTCTCTTGTTCTTTAATGGTTTATGGGATTAAACGGAATAAGGGGAATCTGCTGTGGGGTTTGGGGTAGTAGCAGCCTTGAGGGGCTGCCTTTAGGGAAGAGAAACAGCCGTGGGTATTTGCTCCGGCATTGCCACAAAAGTGTGGTTGTAGTGAGGGTGGCTGCGATAGTCGCAAACTGCCGTGAAGTGGGTATTGCATGTGGTTTGCGTGCGTTGCGTGATGGGTGTGTGTGTGCCGTATGTGTGGGAACCCATGGGTGTGAAAATGTGTGTGCAGCATGTCCGTGAGTGTATATGTGAATGTAGTGGGTGTACAAATGTGGAGATGGGTATGGATTGGTGAGTGTGAGTTGTGTTTTGAAGTGGGTATGGCTGTGTATACATGAAATCAATGGGTTTGTAAATATGTATGGGAATATGTGGGTGGCAAGGTGATTTCGTGTGTGTGGGCTGTAGTGTTGTGTGTGTGAGTGCCTGAAAATGGGAGAGAACTGTGAGTCTATGTGAGGTGCTGTGTGGGTGTAAGTAATGTAAGCTGGTTAATTCAAAGTGGGTGTGTGCATTTGTGAGTCTGGGTGAGTTAAAGAAAAAGAGAAGATAAGTAAGCAAATAGATAAAGAAATGGGTAGACATAGAGAGAAAGAGCAGCCGTGAGAGGGGCTGCCATGGCTGTGCTTGTGCTTGTGCTGTGCGTGGAGGGGCAGCCATGGTAGCTGCCACAAGAGTGTGTGCATTATGGGTTGTTGTGTGCGTGTGTACTGTGTGTGTGTGTGTGCATATGTGCTGTGTGTGTGGGAACATTTTGTGCAGGTTGTGTAGGCTGTAAGAATGGGAAGGGCTGTGTGCTTGGGTGTGTTTGGGTATTTGTATGAGTGTATGTGTGTGTGTGTGTGAGTGTCTCAGTGTGTGAATATTGTGAGCATGTGTTGCATGTGAGTAGTGTGTGGGTGAGGGACAAGGAAGGAGGAAGAGAGGAGTTGGGCAGCCATGGACTGCTGTATTAGAGATAGGATGGGCTGTAAGAATTTACAGTGGGTGTTGTGCTCTAAGGTGAGTGAGTTGGTGAAAATAAAAGAGAGGGAAACGGCAGTGGGTGAGAGGTGCATTTCTAGGCATGAATGTGTCGAAGAAAAGAGAGAGAGAGAGAAGAGAGATGGAAGACCCAGGTGAAAATGGTTAGCTATTATATAGATTGGTGAGTGTTGTGTCTGCTTTAATGTAAATAATGGGTGTGCATTAGTTGTGTATAGGAGTGTGTATATGTCTGTGTGAGTGGAGTGGAATGGTGAGTGCATATGTGGTATATGCTTGTGAAAAAGCTGTGCACGTGAAATGGGGGGAAACAACACTGTTGCTGTGCTGTTTTGGTATGCGTGTGTGAAAATGGTGAGTGTGCTATTAAGGTGTATATATATGTGAACAATGTGGGTGAAAAATTTGTGTTTGAGGAAGTGGTGTGGGCAGCAGCAGATGTGAGTTGTGTTCTGGGCAGTGAAAAAAATGGTTGGTCAGTGAGTGCATTAGTTAAGAGAGCGCCGAAGGGAAAAAGAAGGGAAGTGCGGATCGGGTATTTAGTTAGCGTTAGACACGATGAGCATTGAATACTATACGGTGATCATTAGCATACAAAATTTAACGGTATAGTACGTTCGGCCATATTAGAATTTACGACAAAGTTTCATAATTTTCTGAGATCACCAGTATTTTAGAATTTTCTGTAATTTCAAATTTGTAAACAATTTTTTGGAGCCTTTAAACCCTGAAAATGTTCTGGGGAAAATTAGACTAGTGTTTATATAGTATAATAAAGACTCAGTATAAATTTGGTGATTTTTGGAATCGATTTGTTATCATTTTCAGTATCGCATTGAATTTAGAAAAACGAAAAGTAAAGAAATAGTTTTTATGTCTTTTCAATTCTGATTTTAAATTCTATAATTTATATATATATTTTAAATTTCTTATAAAAATTATGGGACTTATTTTGCAGCTGGAAGTAATTTTGGCAATTTATGGATTTTTATTGCATTTAAGGAAATTATTTTAAATTTGAAAATATTCAAAAATTCAGAAAATTCATATTTTGATTTTTAATAAGTTTTAAGCTAAAAAGGTGTTTTAGTGTAAATTATTATAAATTCTAGAGTGTCGTTACCCATTAAGAAGTGTACGAGGCATTCGGTTAGGTTAGTCGTGTGCGGGAACCGTTTGAGTTGCGCGATTTCGGGATTAGAAGTGAGCGTCGTCTGAGTAGTTGATACTAGGTTTACAGTATGTTAGTATAGATTATGTTTTAACAAGTGGATTGCCAATATAGGTTATTCAGAAAAATATTGATCGAGGATTGGTAGCATCGCTTAGCTTGGACCGAGGTAAGGATTTTATGTCCGAACCCTATTTCGTTACTCTATTTTTCAAATGCTTATAGAATAGTCTTACAAACAACATTGATTCAATTTTATGTTTGGTATAAAAGATGTTTTTGAAACTGTCCATGAAACCCTAATTTGAGCCTGATAGCGATCGTTTGGAATTCATGTTTCATGCTCATATGTTTATTGATCTGACCATCATAAAATACATATTTTGAGTTGTACTTATCTCTTTTCATGCTCATTGAATTCGATAATCGAAAAGCATTTTCAATTGTAGTTTAATCCTTCTCAATGTTGACATGAGTTAGTAACTTGGGAGCCATAAGGATGGTCTGTATTGTTGGCGTTATAAGGATGGTCTGTTGGATGGGTTTAACTAGAACCTAGATGGACTAGTCAGTGTTACATATGCATATGTAAAGCAATCGAGCACTGCCGGGGTGGCTTTGCTTCTGTACTGCTCATGTCCAACGATTCCTGTTTATGTTTTATTGCACTTGAAATGTTTTGAATATTATCCATTCCTGCTTTATTATATCCGAAGTGTTTTCTACTGACTATTATTTAAGGGATTGAGTTAAATACTCATCCCAATGTTTATATCGTATTGTAGTGGTTTTATCGAAAACAAATCCCTCAAAGAGATGTTATTGGACTTGAATGTAAAATCATTCGTTTTGTTCATATTCGTCGAAACGTTTGAAAATACTCGTTAAAAGTTTTGTTTGACTCTATATGATAAACCGTCCGAATCGTTTTGTGATTTTAAATCTTTGTGCGACCTTACTGGGCTCTCAAAAGCTCACTCCCCTTTGACTTCCTTTCCGCAGGTGACAGCCAGCTTTAGGTTGAGGTTGCCAGCACAGATTAGAGCCGAGCTAGCTAAGGAATTTAAATTTAAGTTTAATACTGATCGTTAGAACCCCTGCGCGGGTAAAATTGTTTAATTTTTCTTAGACTTGGTATTTCAATTATGACAGTTGATTGAGAGCATAGTTTGATTTACGGATAGTTGTTCTGATAGCATGTTGCATTATTTATTGAGGTTAAGGACGTTATTGTCTTAGTGTTATCGATCGATCGATTGTCTAACGTTCTGGAAAATTCCGGGATGTTACATGTCTTGCTTGTTGGTGGCAATATCCAGATTAATACCAAGATATCTCCCAAATTGCGGCTTGGAAGCAAAAGGAAGTTCATAGGAAATCAGCGTGGTAGTCTCTGCGAAGGCATTGGGGCTAATGACAAGGCTTGACTTTTCCCAGTTAATGCATTGCCTAGACATAGTACAATAATTGCTGAGCAGCTGACGGATGTGCAAGAGTCACAAAACCAAGTGACGATCGAAGTGAAGGAAGAGATACACGTCATCAGCAAATATTAGATGGGTGATTGATGGTGAGCTCCTGCCAACTTTAATACCTCAGATTTGCCCCTGTTGCTTAGCAGAGACTAGCCCCATTGAAAGAATTTCGGAACAAAGGATGAAAAGGAAAGGGGAGAGAGGGTCTCCTTGTCAGATGTCGCTGGTAGGCCTAAAAATGGGGGTGGGCGCACCATTGAACAGGATGGAGTAAGAAACCATGGTCACACATTGATAGACTAGGTTAACCAAGGAGGGTGGAAAACCAAAGTAGAAGATGACCTCTTTCAAGAACTCCCAATTCACTCAGTCAAAGGCCTTACTCATGTTTAGCTTAAGAGCTAACAAAATGATGTGTCCTCGTTTCCTTCTTCCCACACAGTCGGTTAATTCTTAGGTAAGTAAAACATTATCAGAGAGGGACCTTTCGATAACAAAAGCATTCTGGAAATGGGAAACAATATCACTTATGACAGGAGTCATTCTAGTGACCAAAACCTTGGAAATGATTTTGTAAATAACGTTACAGAGACTAATTAGACGAAAATCATAGGCCAGTTCAAGCGGATGCTTTTTCGGGATCAAAGAGATAAAAGTCTGATTAGTCCCAAGGAGCATGTGGCCAGAGTGGAGGAAAGATAGCACAGAGTGACAAGCAGACCCAGAAGAGTCCAGCACCTCTGATAAACCATAAACCAGAGCTGGGATGCCATCAGGCCCCGGGGCTTTAGCAACCCCTAGCTGAAAGATAGCCTTTTTTACTTCCTCGAGAGTGAAAGCCTGACAAAGAAGAGAAAGATTCGGGGAGAGGGCATGAAAAGAGAGATTGTTCTAAAAAGATTGAAGCCGACTACCATCCCCTGGGAGCGTAACAGGAGAGGAGAATAAATTAGTGAAAAAGTTCACAATGAGAGAGCGGATGGAATCCTCATCGAATAAAACCCGCCCACTTGCATCTTTAAGGGAAGTGATTTGGTTGGAGCGTCGGCGGATAATAGTAGAGGCATGAAACAACTTTGTATTTTGATCTCCTTGATCCAGCCAAGATATCTTGGCACGCTGCGCCTAAAACAGCTCCTCACATTTTAACAGAAAATCTAGTTTGGACCGCAAGTAAAATTCTTCTTGACTACGATACTGCGAGATGTGGGGGCCCTCTTGAAAATAAACTAGGCACTGTTGAGTTGTCGAGATTTGGTTATCCAGACCCCCAGAATGGACCTTACTCCAAATACATAACTCGTGGAGCAGCATGCAGAGTTTGCTCATGAGCTGAAAGAGGGGAGAACTAGTACCCGATATGAGCCAGACCTTTTTGATGACGGAGAAATTTGAGGGCAGGAAAACCACATGACCTCAAAATGACGGGGTAATCGGTGGTGGAGATGATGGGGGCTGGTATCGCATAACATGGATGCATGATCAAAACACTGAATACCTAGGTTGTGTACAATGGCGTGGGAAAAATGGAGTAGCCAGGGTATAGTGGTCATGACTCGGTCAAGTTTTTCATACAAAACACCACGCTCTAGGGAGCCTCTAGCCCAAGTAAACATAGGGCCATCCCAGTGAACATCAGATAAGCCGAACGACTCCAGGAAGTCCCTTAAAGATTGAGCACCAGGGATAATTCCGAAGCGAGGTCCAGATTTTTTGTCAGGGGATAATACTTGGTTGAAATCTCCGCCGAGGCAAAACGGGCCCGGTAGGGGAGCAAGAGTAGAGGCGATAAGATTCCAGATACTAGACCGAATTTGGACTCGCAGATGGCCATATACCAACCCATAATAGGCGAGAAACCCGTCCAGCCCCTGATACGACACTAAGATGAAGTTGGTGTGGACGGAACAGATTGTCACGGGGTGAGAGGAAAGCCAGCCTAACCACAACCCCCCACTCGACCCCCACGAAGTTAGTAAACCCAAATTTCCAAAATAGAAGGCCAACTTCAGAAAAAAGCATTTTTGTTTCCATAAACAAGACGACATTGGGATAATGCGAGTGGATCAAATGAAAAGAAATGCGAACTATGGCCGCTTGACCCATACCACCACAGTTCCAAAGAAGGAG
Organism: Escallonia herrerae; assembly: GCA_033070095.1. NCBI lineage: Eukaryota > Viridiplantae > Streptophyta > Magnoliopsida > Escalloniales > Escalloniaceae > Escallonia > Escallonia herrerae. Next base: position 15,361 of record JAVXUP010001559.1, read on the forward strand.
TTTTATAGGGAAACTCGTGATTGGTAGGCCCAATCACCAAAGCCGCAGCAACTGCCATCAAAATAAGAGCGGATGGAGGCATAAAAGGACTACGATGCATGCAGTAGTCAGGCAAATAACCCAAGGCAGAGTTAACAGATAGTTTACGCAAGGCACAGAGCAATACAAAAACAGTATTATCATCATGGGAGCCTCAATCACCACAGTTCAAGCAAGGCACGCATATCATATGAACATCTAAGGCTTGGGAATCCAGGGTGCCAGACAAACCTATCAGTGCCGCGGGAGAGCCACTATGCTCAGACCTTAGGTGTTTCTTACAGTGATGCCTCTCCAAGCAATAGGGAGCTTCCAAAAAGTGCCTTTTACGGTCTTGGTTAAAAGTGGGAGGGGTTCAGCCTCTCCTATCGAATCTGAGTGCAAAGGCAATGGTGAAACCACATCAACAACTGGTACAGGATCATGCCCACTAACCTTCAGAGCACACAATCGTTTACAAGGCCAAGCAAATTTGGTGGCAAGGTGAGAGCAATCCCGTTTCTTATAAGCTGAAGTACGGGGGCAGGCAGCTGTTGCAAATTTTGAGTCACAAGTGCGTGCATTTTTGTAGGGATAACCAAAGAAAGAGTTTTAGGGATATCATAGTGATCCTTATGCTTCTAAAGCGTTGATGTCGTTAGAAATGGCAAAGCCGAAGGGAAAGTAGTTCCCATAAACAGCGCCTCAGTCCAGATGAAATCGTAACCTTTGCTATTTCATCTCTGGCTGGAGGGATAAAAGTTGATGGCCCTGCTATGGAGTCATGCGTCCCACGAATCAAACCTCCCAGGTGAGATCCATACTGGTTGAAGCTCGTGGCGGCAGAGAGGAAGGAAGGTCCAGCAATGAAAGTGGCCTGTCGTGATCAAAAGTAGCTATTAACATATTATCAAAATACAATAGCAAGTATATATGAGAACCATCCGCGAGCCTCTGGTGATACACACAACTGTCATAGGCATTCCTGATATAACCTTTGTCTGCCATGAAAGTGTCAAACCGCTTATACCATTGCCTTTAATCCATACAAGGATTTTTTTCAACAAGCAAACATGATCTTCCTTATCCTGAATCATGAACCCTTCTGGCTAACGCATGAATATCTGCTCTTCTAACTCACCTTGTAGAAAAGCTATCTTGACATCCGGCTGTTCTAACTCCAAGTCATATAGAAGAACCATAGAAAGCAAAACTCTTATCGAAGTATGTTTTACTACAAGAGAAAATATTTTATTATAATCAATACCTTTTATATGAGTAAAACCTTTAGCTACCAAGCATGCGTTATACCTTGTATATTCTATTCCACGAATTCCCTCCTTTTTGTAGACCCATTTGTAACCAACAATCTTCTCGCCCAGCGGCGGTTTCACTAATTCCATTTGATTTTGTGAAGAGATTTCATCTCCTCACTCATAGAAACTATCTATTGCACTGATTCCGTGCTCTTGATGGCCTCTTTATATGCAACAGGCTCTTCAACCTCAATATTTTTTGCAACACTTAGAGCATAAGCAACCATATTTGCATATCCATACTTCTAAGGAGATCGAATTTCTCTTCTTGATCTGTTTCTAGCAATACTATACTGTTGTTCCTAAGGTTCTTCATTCTCCTTGGTAGAATGAGAACCATCTTCCTCATCTGTAGGAATTATAGGCAAAGAATCTAGAGCTCGAATCTCTAACTCTACTTTTCTTGCATCATTCAAATCATTCTTCTTCGAAAGCATTAAGGAATCATCAAGGTCACATCTCTGCTAATTAGGACCTGGATGACTTAGAATCAGGACCCCACAACCTGTACCCTTTTACTTCACTTGCATAGCCTAAGAAAATGCACTTCTTTGCTCTCCGCTCAAGTTTACCATCATTAACATGAGCATAAGCAGGACAACCAATATCCTCAAATTTTCATACTTAGCATTCTTACCAAACCAAACTTCTTCAAGAGTTTGCAATCAATTGTAGTCGATGGAGACCTATTTACCAAATATGCAGCTGTGTAAATAGCTTATGCCCAAAATTCATTCGATAGCCCGGCATTTGAAAGTATACATCGAGCCCTCACAAGAAGAGTCCTAGTCATCCGTTCTGCAACCCCATTCTGCTGTGGCATTTTTTCAACAGTGTGATGCCTCACTATGCCTTCATTCTTATAGAACTCTGTTCACTCATCCAAGCAGAATTCCATGACAATGTCAATCCTCGAGCATTTAATTTCTTTACTGGTTTGTTTTTCAATCATCATCTTAAATTGCTTCCACTGAACAAAGACATCACTCTTCTTTTTTTTTTTTTTCAGAATCTACACAAAGACCTTTCTTGAGAAGTCATTAATAAAGGTTAACATATATTTGTCACCACCCTTAGAAGGAATCGTGGAAGGACCCCAAAGATCTGAATGGATATAATCAACCATACCTTTGGTGGTATGAACAGCCCAACTGAATTTCACCCCACTGCTTCCCGAAGACACAATGCTCACAAAGCTTTTCGATTTTCTTGCTTCCTAGCAAACCCTCTCACTCATATGCCCAAGATGCATATGCTAAAGCTTGGTAGTGTCAGAATCTATATCGGAAGATGAAGTTGTTGCTGCTGCTCCTGTAACTGGGCTACCCTGCAACAAATAAAGACTATTTTGTTTCAACCCCTTCATCACAACAAGAGCACCCTTCATTATCCTCATAACTACACCTGCTGCCTGATAGCTACAACCATTAGAGTCAAGGGCACCCAAAGAAATTAGATTTTTTCTCAGCTCTGGAACGTGCCTGACATCACTCAAAGTTCTCACAATACCATACTGCAACCTAATATGAATTGAACCTATCTCAATCACTTTACAGGTGACATCATTTCCCATAAGAACTTTACCACCATCAAATGAGAGATAAGTGGCAAACCAATCCCTATTAGGAGACATATGATAGGAGTAACCCGTATCAAGAATCGGCCCTCCATCTGAAGAACTGATAGTAATTGAGAGAACACCATCATAATTATCTTATACTAGTCCAGCATCAGCCATCTTGGAATTATTCTTTTTCTTTCCTTTACGCTCAGGACAATCCTTTCTATAATGCCCTTTCTTGTGACAATGATAGCACTTCAATTTTCTAGCTTTTGACTGAGACCTCAATCTTCCTTTATTTTTAGACCCAACATGGTCAGTGCTTAGGCCTCGAGCCATCAGACCATCATCATGTTCCTCTCTCTTATTTTTTGAAACCTTCTTCCTTAATTCCTGAGAATTTATTACATCATCAACCTCCTCCATGAAAATACTGTCCTTTCCATATAATAAGGTAGTAACAAGATGTTCATATGACGGAGGTAAAGAACACATCAACAAGAAACCTTTATCCTCATCTTTTATCTTGATATCAACATTTTTCAGGTCTAATATTACCTTGTTATATTCATCAAGATGATCACTGATCGATGGACTTTCTTTCATCCGAAGAGTATACAACCGTTGCTTTAAATACATGCAATTTGTCAGAGACTTCATCATGTATAAGCTCTCTAATTTTAGCCACAATCCAGCTGCAGTCGTTTTCTGAGAAACCTTTCGCAACACGTTGTTGGCTAAACACAACAACAATACACTATGGGCTCTCTCCAACATGTCTTCTTTTACATCAGAATACATTGTATCCGGAAGTCCTTGTTTCCCTTTTAACGCTTTCAACAGCCCTTGTTGAATTAGAACAGCATGCATCTTCTTCCTCCATAAACTGAAATCGTTTGATCCATTAAACTTTTCTAAATCATACTTCGTCAAAGTATTTAGTGCCATTACAAGGTGCTTTCAATTTACCATGAGCCTCAGCTCCGATACCACTTGTTAAACAATACACTAGATTTCACACCAAGTAATGAAGAAGAGAATAAAAAATAATAACAGAAAATAGAGGCACAGCACACAAGACATAAGATTTACGTGGTTCAGCAAAAGTCTACTCCATATAGTGGTAGTAGCGATTTCACTATGTTTCTCATTGGAGATTACAGACCTTTGTCTCTCTCAACAAACCCTCTCAAACATTTGCTCTTCTCTTTTGTCTTGAAAACACAATACAAGACAACACATATATACTTAGAGATAAGTAGTGACTTTCTCTAAATAACCAATGTGGGACAAGACTTATATACTTTGGACCAAGTTGTAACCTTCTTTGAATAACCTATGTGGGACACCCACATATTTCGGGGTTTTTATCCAAGAGATATTATCACAAGAAGAACCACAAAGCACCACCATCAATGACCTCTTCCATATCCATTGAAGAACTATGCCGGTGATGATGTTGACGACGATCTTACACTCCGCGAAAGCAAGTAGCCACGGCGACACCTTCATAACCATCACTCTTCCCGATATGCATGTGACAAAATGGACTACTTCGATTGCCAACAAGATGAATCTGCCAGTGAGGGTTCCGCTACCACGGTAAGCCACCTACCTACATCAATTGCCTTCACAAGCCATTGATCCATCCAATCCACCACAAAAAGATTCAACCACCAATCAGGCCTCCATGCTTCTTTTAAGCATTCCTTCATCGCCACCCTCAACCGACACCATAAATCTCATGGCACAACCACAATCATCAATCTGTGGGTGGCCGAGGGAGTTTATATATTACAGATCGTAGTGGGCTTGGACGGTCGAAATTTCGTAACCTTTGAAAAGTGATGGTTGTGATATATCAGGAAGTTGGACTTGATCCAACAACAAGTTTGATCAACTCTAGCTTTAGATGCTAGAAATTGGAAGAATAATAGGAGTTTTGCAATAATATTTTGAATAAATGAATATGAGAAGTGCTAAGAGTAAGATTGTAAAAAATAAAAATAAGCAACACAATGTACTTTCTTGAAAGGGATAATTACAGCCAAGTCCCTGAGGTAAGGGTGAAATTACATACATGTCCAGTAGTTTAGACAAATTACACTTATATCCATTGACCAAACAGAATACGAAAATACATAACACCTTTGACGAAAAGACCTTATTACCCTTAAATAAAATTGAAATTACATTTTCTTTTATCTTTTTTCTCTTTCCTCTCTCTCTCTCTCTCTCTCTCCTTCTTTTCATCTCTTATCTCTTCATTTCACAAAAAAAAAAACTAACACTAAGGCAACACTGGCAGCAATGGCTCAGGGAAGTGGGATGGGGGAGTGGGTCAGGTACGACGAGTGTAGGGAGTGGTTGCCGCCACTGCCTCCACCAGAGGAAGAGGAGGGGTGGTAGGTATCAAAGATGGTGGGACAGTAGCTTAAGTGCTCGGTGACCATGTCCATCCATGTTTGGCATGTCACGCGCCTCGACTATTTTCATATCTAGTTTGCTGTGGAGGTAAATCAGCACATGCTCCGGTGACTCTATCTCAGCTATTTAAGTTTGAAGCTTCTGCTACTGGAGGTGTTACTGTTGAATGTGTTGATATACGGAGCAAAAGAGAGGGGTGGGATGAGAGGGGGGGCTGGCTACTAGCGGCTGAGATTTTAGATTGGGAAGAGATTAATTAGGGTTTCTAAAGAAATTAGAGAGAAAATCTTTAGGCATTGTATTCACAAAGTGAGAACAATGGATGGAAACACATAACAGATCAATATCAAGATAAGGTACAAATCAATTTTCAAAACCCCAATCGGTACAAATCGATTTTCAAAACCATAATTTGAAAATTAGGGTTTTTTACAAACCCTAATTTTAAAACCCTAATCTTCAAATTAGGGTTGGTAAAAAAATTTGAATTTTCACATTAGGGTTTGAAGTCCTAATTGTTAAATTTTAATAATTATTCAGTATATGTTGTATAAGGGCAGTATTGTCATTTTGAAAGTATGTAATGATGACATCATAAAAAAGTACACCTTTTGGATGGAACCTTGACGAATTGACATGTACAAGCGTCACTTTTTTAATATTTTTGGTCACGGTATGTTAAATTTTAAAACATAGTTTCGTTGACTGTAATTTCACCTAACCTCAAGAACATTGCTTTAATTATCCCTTATTGAAAAAAGTAAAGGAACAAGATTGTGTTATTATTTTAAAATAAAAGCACAATATAAAACAAGTGAAAACAAAAAAAAAAGCAAAAAATTGAAAAGCCTAAATGAACATGCCCTGAGTAGGCTCAAAATTAAGTAGACGGTGACATTTAATACGCCTAATTTTTTCCATAGTAGGCACGCCTGATGGGGGTAAGTACCAGGTTGGAGGAACAAACCCTTATTGAAGTTGGGGCTTGATTGACAGTGGGCCAACACTTGGAGAGCTAATAGTTTAAACACATTAGCCTATTTCGGATTTTACTGTCAACTACTTACGAAAGCTTTGTCAAACAATGTCATATCAATATAGATCGCTAAATTTAACTTATAGATAAGAATTGATTAGTATCCTTAAAGATAATATTATCAAGTTCGGTTATGGATAGATTTGAATTATCCCCTCCACCTATATATAGGTGCTCGTACTCAACCAACATGAAATGAATGCAATCCTATTTTTATATATTTCAATATGGTATCAAGAACAAGATCCATGTTTTAAGAGTTCCCTTGCTTCCGTATCTATGCAAATGACCTCTTGTCGTTTGCCTAGCCACACATATGTTTTTCTTTTTCTTTTTTTTTATCTAGGTTGAATAAGCTATAGTCTCAAGATTCTACGTTTTTGGTTTATTCTAATCAATTATTCGACATCTATATATCTATATATCTATATATATATATATATATGCCAACCAGCTATGCTTCTCTACTTTTTGCTAATTTTATACTAAAGCGTGTATAATCTTTAATACTTATGAATTGTCTCTCCGACATGTAATTTCCATCTCATTCTCTTTTTTTTTTCTATATCCTTGATACCAAGTAAAGTGGGTTCGTACCTATGTGAAGGTATCACAAAGGCTGCAGTCCGAGTCAGCTTCCAAGTATGCAAAGTGAGAGACAGTGAGGGCGGAGTAAGGGCAGAGAGCAAGGCTTTCTAGACAGGTCATGAGGAGTGGCAGTGCTGCAGAGGTAAGGCTGAGACAAACAAGGTCGACAATCGGCAGTCCAAGTCAAGGTCCGAGTCAGAGTCCAATGCTATGGTCCAAAGTTATGTTCAATTTGTATTTCTCTCTCTAGAAACCAAGAGCTCTCAAATTCTAGAGTGTGAAAGTGATTTTTGTAGGAATGAGCAAAAGTATCAAAAAGTTCCTTTTTGAGTCATAAAGTCCACTATTTATAGAAAATAATGTGCCTGTGTCATTAAGTGCCACATGTCGTCCCATATGAGTGACACGTCACCAGGACTCAGAAGATACCGGTTCTCCGTTGGACTGCCGGTTCTCGAATTTGTGTTGCCTACCCCACACACCGTCGCTCAACCTGTCTGAGAAGACTGACGTCACCATGACAGCATGATCAGAGTAAGCCCGTTGCCCCAGCCACTGATCCAAGCCTTTACTGAATCCCACAAGGTGCGTCAAGAGACGCGTAGAGAACCTGACAACGTGAGGATTGCCCATGTAACCAACTGCCAAGTGGACTAGGCGCGATGCCATCCAAAGACTTGCTCCCTTCCCAGAGTAACCCGGGGGTCATCGTCCTTGGGGCACCGATGATCACTGATAACGTGAGTGGACAGGGTCGCAACTCTATGCCTAGTGTCATGCAAGTCACCCCAGGGGGCGATAGCTTTGTTGTAACGATCCTATCTCGCTATGAAGGGTCCTCGTGCCTGAGCACTACTAACGGTGCCCCCCGGAATGAAGACGGCGATAGCTTTGTGGTAACGAGCATATCCCTCTGCAAAGGGTCTTCGTGCCGGAGCACTACAAACGAAGCCCCCCAGAATGAAGACGTCGATAGTTTATAGCAATGAGCCTATCCCACTACAAAGGTTCCTTGTGTCGGAGCACTACGAGCGGAGCCTCTTGAAATGCTGCACACTCTGGAGAGTGGGTCAGAGTATGTTCCACGTACATGACAGGGGCGCACGGTGTGGTGAATAAGTGTGATGCCCATAGGCCAATAACATGATTGTGGCGCATGGGCGCGATGCCAATGGCATGAGACATTGATTGTGTGGACGGGCGCGGTGACAAATGTCATGGAGATAATACCTGGTGTCGGGGCATGTATCATGGAAGTGGCGCACGGGCGCGGCGACGAACGTCGTAGAGACAATACCTGGTGCCGGTGCACGTATCATGGAAGTGGTGCATGGGCGTGGCGAAGAATGTCGCGGAGACAATACCTGGTGCCGGTACACGTATCATGGAAGTGGCGCACGGGCGCGGTGACGAACGTCACGGAGATGGCGCACGGGTGGGCGGCGACGAATGTTGCAGAGATGGCGCACAGGCGTGCGTCGGGTGTCTCGGAGACTAGGCGTGAGCCAAGTGTGTATGTCATATCAAAATAATACAGTGTGATCTTTAGAAAGAAAAAAGCTAGGAATGATGATATGCGGTCGTCGGCAACGGGTCATTCGGTGGCAGCGCGTGACTTTGGGTGATGGGCGTCATAGGGGCTGTGCACGGTCACGAGCGACGCACAAAGGACATCGCAAAGTTGATGTACGAGCATCGGTTAACATCACGAAGGTGCAAAGACCCTAGAAGACAAGTACGGGTGGGAGGGGAGGTCAAAGGCCAACAATTAGGGGAAGGCCAAGGCCACCACCCCTAGGGAGGCTGAGGCCAACCCTAGGGGGTGGCCAAGGTCGATGGCCAACTCCTACAAAGGGAGGCCAAGGCCACTCCTCCTTTCGGTATACTTTGGACGTGCCGACGGTAGGAGTTTTTGTCACGACCCGAACCCACGGGCAGGCCCGCGAGCTAGGCACGTGACCGGTCGCAGACCCAATCGACTCCAACCGAGGGCTCTGCCAGGCCTTACTCGCTTAAAACCAACATGTACTGCAGCGGAAATTAAAACTTCTCCAAAACATTAATTACACTATCATATTTTAATTTGAATACATCACTTATACTAAAACTTTTCATAACTCTGATTGTCAACAACTAAAGCTAAATAAAAAATCTAATATTTAGCGACTCATTTGATGCAGTCTCTGAAGCTTCGCACCAAATTTTCTCCTCCTATGCTCCTCACCATCACCTTACTTTCAACCAGAAATGATAAGTAAAGGATGAGCTTCCACGTGCTCAGTAAGTAACCAATGATTCAACTAGCTGGACCATAGCATGTCAGAAAATAACTCATTTATATTATAGCATCATTAAGAGATCTAAAAATCATAGATTTGATAATCATCAGGTAAAACAAAATAGAGTACATTAAACCAAAAACTGAAGCATAAAATCATTAGCGCAAAACTCATGACAACCAGTTCGATTGCAACATTAGCTCAAACGATATGCTGCGGTCAGCGTACAGGCCCCACTAACTAGGGCCCGAAATCCCTCCTCCATCCGGGATAAAATTCTGTGGACGCATGGGTGAACCACGAGCAACAGTACTGTGCATCAACGTACAAGCCCCGTTGACCAGGGCCCGAAATCCAACTGTCCCCCATGGATATATGGCACAGCAATCGAGTAAACCAAAAACCCCCTTTGGTTTCATCGTGAACAAAATCACTCATCAATTGATTCTCAACCATCCTCACATCCTTTCAATAATCCTCAACATGTTCAATATTCACAATAACGCCAATACAATACATTTCAAATCCGAGTTCCATTTCAGTTTCTAGGCAAAACATCATTTACATGCTAGTCCGGTTTTTCTTTGACGAGAATAAAACACTAAAACCTTTTTTTTTTGGTAATTTAAGCCAGAGCAGTTAAACGTACTTAAAAGGATCAATGCTGAAAACACTACATTTTTAACAGTAGATAAACATATACGTTGTATATAAAAACACTAATTGAATCAAAGGGTCACTTACCTGACGCTATGCAAATCCCACATCAAAGTCTCTGGAGCGACAACCTCGCTGCTACATCTGGTTAAAAGAACGGTCAAGGCCATTCTTTTGATCTCTATGTCTCCAGCTTTACTGTAATCCAAGGCATCCTCGATCACAACAACATCCTCGTTGAACCAGTCTTCAAGCAACTCAATGCCGCAGTCAACTGCCCGACCTTTACACGCTCGTCCAATATCGTGTCCAATTTACCATGTCTTTCTCGAGGGTTTCATCAAAAGTTTCCGAGCTAGTCTCAACAACTCGATGTCACTAACCTACCAAGCATGCCCTATTGCTAAAATATACACAACCACAGTCCTCATGCAATAAACCCCACACAATAGTGTCCCACATGCACTGCTGTTACACCCATCGTCCAACAACAACCCCACCTACACGCTTGCCCAAGTCCATGTACCGTACACCCACCGCTCCACAAACACAAACCACCCAGACACCAGAATACAGTCATACACATCCCACTCACCAACAATTTTCACCACAAAACCCATACAATAAATGACTCAAACCACTCCAAAATCCAACAAACTCAAAATTATGTAATAAAGATCAGAGAAGATTTTATTTCAATAATTTGTTTTTTTTGTTTTGGGCAGATTTTGGTGACCGAGAGTATCGACGACTGTCGTTCTTGGCTAGCTGTAAAGGTGTAGCGGCGTTAGAACGGTGGCCGTCCTATGTCGATCGAAAATTTTGGCTGGCGACGATGAGTACCAAGTGGTGGTGGCGGAGCAAATCAGGTGGTGACAGGAGAAGAGGATCTTCACGGTGATTGTCTGTGTCTGTTTGCCACAGCAGCTATCGATGACTGGCCGTGGATCTGGCCAGCGGTAGATGAAGAACGGCGACATGGTGGTGAAATGACGGTGAAGGTGCTGCGCCGCTAGTCATTTTGCGAGGATGGGCGTGGGTATTCAGACGCGACCGGTCGGCGATTCAAGAAGAAGAATCGGCGACTGGCCGGTGATAGTTCGTCGCCAGTTGAACACGCAGACAGGTGGGCGACGGCAGCCGTTGGAACGAGGTGGTGGCTACTCCGGTGCCATCCCTGGTGGTCCTTTGGGGTCGCCGTCACCGGTGGCCGATGGCGATCGGTAGCGATTGGGTCCAAGGCCATCGCAGCGGTGAAGACCGGCAATGAGTCCCATACGGCGGTGGCAACGGCGCGGTGGTTCAAAGGCGTTGCGATGGCTCTCGATAACGGACCGCCGGAGTTTCTTGCTGGTGAGGAGCGTGGCCGGCGATGGGGACGCCGGAGATGGGAGCGGCGTTGTCGATTAGGGCCTGCTACCTCCTCACATCTTTTCTCCCTCTTCTCTCTTTTCTATTCATTTTCTGTCCACGTTTTCTCTCTCCCACTATTTTCTTTTGTTTAGCTTATTTACAAAAATGCTTTCTTTTAAATCTTTTCCAAAATCTCCTCCTTTTTGTTTATCCCTAAACCACTGTCTATCTTATCAAAATCCCACTTTTTTCTCCATAGCTCTCTATCTCTCTCTCTCTTTAAAATAATCAATTAAGATCTATACATTTACATAATAACCCTAATTAATTATAACCTCTCCAGAGTCACGGGCTAAAGCTTCAATTAATACCGCTCGCAAGATCTTAACTGAAGGTCTAATTTCGTCTTACTTAGTATAAGTGATGTATTCAAATTAAAATATGATAGTGTAATTAATGTTTTGGAGAAGTTTTAATTTTCGCTGTAGCACATGTTGGTTTTAAGCGAGTAAGGCCTGGCAGAGCCCTCGGTTGGAGTCCATTGGGTCTGCGGCCGGTCACGTGCCTAGCTCGCGGGCCTGCCCATGGGTTCGGGTCGTGAATATGGCAAATGGGGTGATTTATGGAGAAAGTGTGGCATTTTAAAATGACCGAGAAAAAAAAAGAAAAGAGAGAGAGAGGGGAGAGATTAGAGGAAATTGAGATATATATATATGTGTGTGTGTGTGTGTGTGTGTGTGTGTGGAATAAGATAAAAGGAGTCAAAAAAAAAAGAGAAAAGAAAACCAGGAGATAAAGTCAAAAAAAAAGGAAAAGAAAACAAAAAAAAAGAACAAAGAGAGAAGACGGGGAGAGAATATGAGAGATGGGAGCCGAACCCAAATCGGCGGCGCCATCCCCACCTCGAGACAGCCCCGCTGCCGGCTGTGTACCCCATCACCGGCTATCACCTCCGGTGCTCCTTCACCGAGCACCATCACCAACGCCTCCGCGACCACAATACCGTAGCCAATTGCACCGCTGGCACTGCCGTATGGGACTCATCACCGGTCTTCACCGTTGCGATGGCCTTGGACCCAACCGCTATCGACCACGCCTTCGACCACCGGCGATCAACTCCGGCCAGCATCTCCACCAAACGGATCACCAAGAGCCTCCGTCAACCGCCGCCACACATAGGCTGCAACCTTCTATACCGCCAAAGCCATCGTGCCGCTGCCACCACCGCACGGTTTCACCACCGGCCAGCCACAATTCCGGTCACACCAGCTGTGGACCACCACGGCGCCGCACTGTAGTGTCACGGTGACCCATGGTTCAATCTGTTATTGGGTAAACTGGTTTGGGTAGGCCACGTGGGAACGCGAAGATGAAGTCACTTATATCTCGCAATCACAACACAGCCTATAGCCATTAGCTGTTAGAACTATTCACAAGAAGATCATAATCCTATTCTCCCATCATCTTCTTCGGGTATTGTTAAAAATCTTTCAATTCGAAAGGCAAGTAGTATCGGTCAACTACTGTGTAACTGGCTCAAATCTCAATCTTATGCTGAAACATCAGATAAAAAAAATGGTCAAAACCTAATCCAACCTTTCAAAGTCTAATCTCAATCACATACTAGCTTAGGCTTAGGAATCTACAGCATCTCAGCTTTAGCCCTAACTACCACCAGACTGTATTGTTTTAGCTTAATAACCAATCACTTAACCCTTTCCCAAATTTGTAATAAGAACACGTATCAACAAAGTCTTAAAATTACTTAGTTTTGAGCCTTTCCCTTTCCCATCCCACTTCACTCTCATTAGCCTAGAAACGAGTCTACAGAATCATATAAGCTTCAAAGCACAAGTCAAAACATCAATCACAATCATGGCAGCTTCGAGCATTGCACCACACTACGGAATTCATCACTTAGGATGCTATAACCTAACCAGCGGAATCATTACTTAAACTCTAATATCCCAAAACCGTAATGCTCTGATACCATTAGGAGGACTTACTTCGTTGGGCGAAGCTGGACATGGATGACTGGAGATATGTGTTTCTAGTTGCTGAAGCTGGATCGAAGTGTAAAGACCTAGGGACTTTCGGAAGATTATGTGATCTCTTGAAGTTTTATAAGTGTTAGGGTGTGAATAATGACCTAGCAAGTTTGAGCTTAGCATTAAGGTTAGGACATGAGTTATGATATTAAATACTTGTCGGTGATAAATTGGTGCAGAGTTTAGACACTGCCCTGCTATTATGTTGGTTGCTATATGTCTGAGTTAAGTAGCAAGATCTATTATCTGGAGGTTGTAAGTACCCCTGTCATGTTCCTCCGTATATGTATTTGCAAAAAAACTATAATATGTATTTATGTTTTGATCATTTGAAGTTTAAAGTTTTATTCTGCATATGTTTTATTCTAAAGTATTTGATGAGAAACGTAATTTGAAAGAATGCCATGGAATGTTGTGTGAGTCATAGAATTTTACTGAGTACATGTGAAATGAGCTATGAAACTTGTCTTGGTTGCTGTGCCCCATATCCAACGGGGGAATGTTGGATTTTGGGCCCTGGTCAACGGGGCTCATATGTTGATGCATAGTACTATGGCTGGTGGTGCGCCCTTGCGTCCACATGATTATTTTATCCCGGGGTAGGAGGGATTTCGGGCCCTAGTCAGGGGGGCTCGTACGCTGACCGCAGCATACCTGCGAAAAGGAATATATGTTTCTGATGTGAATGGAAGGAATGATGGTTGTACTCAGATTTGAACATCGTTTCTTCTGGAATTTCAGGTATATGTGTATATGTATATGAAGGACGTTTTTATGAATGAAAATAATCAAATGTTTGATTGTTGAAAGAAAACCCATGGCATGTTTTAGAAATTCCAAACTTATTTTAGGGACATGGCTGGTGTATTTGCTGGGCTTTCACTCATTCCTTATTTTTCAGGTGACGACTCAAGGGAAGCGGAGCCGTATGAGCCACACGGGGGAGTTATGCCCGAAGAGAACTTTTAGAATAATGAGTGCCTACTATTTTACCCCACGGGCTTACCCGTGGGGTAAGCCCGTGTGCTAGGCACGTGACCGGCCGCAGGCCCATTCAAACACCTGCCAGGGCTCTGCCAGGCCTTACTACAGTCCTGTGACTCCAAATTCATTCTAATTTACGGACCTCCAAAACATTCAAATAAAACTCTCCTTACATGTCTTTAAAACTTATAAAGAAAACTCTAGGAGACCTAAGCTCCTTACATCAGTTCAAGCATAACGTAAATTAACATAGACTAAAATGTTCGAATAGTAGGCACTCATTATTCTAAAAATTCTCCTCGAGCATGACTCCCCCGTGTGGCTCATACAGCTTCGCTTCCCTTAAGTCGTCACCTGAAAAATAAGGAATGAGCGAAAGCCCAGCAAATACACCAGCCATGTTCCTAAAATAGTTTTGAAGTTTATAAAACATGCCATGGGTTTTCTTTCAACAAATCAGACATTCGATTATTGTCATTCGTAAAAACGTCCTTCATATACATATACACATATACATGAAATTTCAAAAGAAAAGATTTTCAAATCTGAGTACAATCATCATTCATTCTATTCACATCAAACACAGATATTTCTTTTCGTAGATATGCTGCGGTCAGCGTACGAGCCCCCCTGACTAGGGCCCGAAATCCCTCCTACACCCGGGATAAAATAATCATTTGGACGCAAGGGCGCACCACCAGCCATAGTACTATGCATCAACGTATGAGCCCCGTTGACCAGGGCCCAAAATCCAACATTCCCCCGTTGGATATGGGGCACAGCAACCAAGACAAGTTTCATTGCTCATTAACAAGTACTCAGTAAAATTTTATGACTCACACGACATTCCATGGCATTCTTTCAAATTACATTTCTCATCAAATATTTTAGAAATAAAACATATGCAGAATAAATCTTTGAACTTCAATTGATCAAAACATAAATACATATTATAGTTTTTGTAAATAAATATACGGAGGAACATGACAGGGGTACTTACCTGTTGCTGACACTTTTCCTCGCTCCAAAAATTCTCTGAATAAACCTAGGTTAGCATTCCATATGTTAGAACACAATCTATACTACAATACTATAAACCTAATATCAACTACCCAAACGATGCTCACTTCTAAGCCCGAAATCGCTCAACTCAAAACGCGCCTCGCAGCGGCCAACCTAACCGAGAACCCTGTACGATCCTTAACGCGTGTTGATATTCTAAAATTCAAAATAAATTATAATAAAACACTTGTATAGCTTAAAACATTATAAAAAGTCAAAATATGAATTTTCTGAATATTTTTGAATTAAAATAATTCCCTTAAATGCAATAAAAACCCATAAATTATCAAAATTACTTCCAGCTGGAAAATAAGTCCAATAATTTTTATACGAACTTTAAAATATACATAAAAATTATAGAAATTGAAATCAGAATCTAAAAGGCACTAAAACTATTTCTTTATTTTTCGTTTGACTACATTCAATGCGATACTGAAAATGATAACAAATCGACTCCAAAAATCATCAAATTTATTCTGAGTCTTTATTATACTATATAAACACTACCCTAATTTTCCCCAGAACATTTTCTGGGTTTAAGGGTTCCAAAAGGATTTTTCCAAATCTGAAATTACAGGAAATACTAAAAATTCATACGCTCTCAGAAAATTATAACACTTTGCCAAGAATTCTAATATGGTCTAACGTATTATACTGTAAATTTTCACTGGCTAACAACAAGTGTGCGTTAACATATGCATGTGCAAAACTTAACGCTAACTCAAATACCCGCTCTGTTCTCTTCTTCTTCCTTTCTTTTCTTTCTTCTTCTCATTTCTTTTCCAGCACACTCCATCACCTACTCAAAGAACTCACGCACAGCACTATCCACAACACACACACACACACACACACACACACACACAGACTCAAAACACACAGCACACAAACACACCAAACACTCATGCACTCACGGATTCACACCTTCTTGTTTCTCTACACACGCACACACAAACCACTCCACATGCACAGCAGCTTGTGCTGCTTCCCTTGCAGACCCACATGCATTTTCACGCAACTCTCACACTCACACACACATGGTCCCTTCCAAACCATATACACACACATACAAAGACACACATCACAGCACATTTACACCATCACGGCAGCCAACATGGCTGCTCTCCCATTCACGTCCCACACACTACGCACCACTTTGTATGCACACAGGTTCAGTCACCTTTACTTCACACCCACATCTTCTTTGTTCGAAACTTAAACCACAACACATTTCATGGCAGCCCCTCCCTCCATTCCACACAACACACCTACTCTTCACACAAACAAGTACACACTGCACTCACAGGGGCTGCCTTCACGGCAGTCCTCCCTCTCCAAAAGCCCATTAAAAAATACACGCGCCTAACCCACATTCCCGTAACCCATCATACCACTCAAACAAACCCTCACCATTTTTTGGCTTCCATGGCTAAAACGCTTCCCACGGCAGCTTCTTCTTGCTGCCTGCTTCATTGAAATTTCACGGCACCATGCCCGCACGGCTGTACAGCCAAGCGCCATCTCTCGGTTTGAACCCACAAATGCACGGCCATGGTGGCCACTAACCTACAAATGCACGGCCATGGTGGCCTCTCGTTTGGTTCAACCGTCCTCACCAACGTCACCCATACAAGACACATCATCCTCCCTCTTTCACGTACGACTCGCCCATGCGCAATACCCATCCAGAAACACCCACATAACTCAAATAATTGATGAGAATTAGAAAGGAAAAGAGAGGAATTCTTATAGTGGGATTTCCTTTAGCTGCTTCCTCTCTCTCTCTCTCACACACACACAGAGCTCGATCTCTCTCTCTAGGTGATGTGTACGTCGGCTTGGGTAGGAACCCTTTTGGGCAGCTGCTAGAGAAATCATGCTTATATATATAATTCGAAACCCTAATTAAACAAAGACAAGAAAACCCTTTCATCCTTTTGTTGTTAAAGCTACACGTCGATGCTAACTATTTAAAAAAATATAGTTTACGCAAATTTTCACTAAGTACCTCGATCAATATCACTCATCGTTAGAATATATCTTAAAATTTCTAAAATTTGTGGTTAAATATAGCCGTTCAAAATTCGATCACACTAATCGACGCTTAATGTTACTGCTAAAATATTGTTTATCCAAATTGATTCTAAATGTTGTGTACAAAATTGTCGCTCTAAGATGCTCAAAAATAATATACCAATGTTATTTTGGCCCGAAAAATAATTATAATCTAGAAAATGTCCCGGGCATTACATTCTCCCCTCCTTTAAGAGAATTTGGTCCTCCAAATTTTTACGTACCTCCATTTTGGAAAAGATGAGGGTATTTGCTTCTGACTTCGTCTTCGCGCTCCCACGTGGCCTCCTCAACCGCATGGTTCCTCCATAGGACCTTTACCAAGGGGATTTTCTTAGTCTGGAGTGTCTGTTCCTTGTAATCCAAAATTTGAACCGGTTGTTCGATGTAAGTGCAGTCTTCTCTAATATGTAAAGGCTCTGGTTGTAGCACGTGCGCAGGGTCTGGGATGTACTTCCTTAGCACGGACACGTGAAACACATTATGGACGCTGGCTAATTCCGGCGGTAACGCTACACGGTAGGCCAGAGAACCAATTCTATCCAGTATCTCAAAAGGTCCCACATACCTAGGGCTTAGCTTCCCTTTCATTCCAAATCGTAGTAATCCTTTCATTGGTGACACCCTCAAGAACACCCGGTCCCCGACTTGGAACTCTAACTCCCGTTTGCGTATGTCTGCATAACTCTTCTGTCTGCTTTGAGCACCACGTAACTTCTCTCTAATAACCCTGACCTTTTCTGAAGTCAATTGCACTAGTTCTGGTCCCAACAATTTCCTTTTCCCTACCTCATCCCAACATAGTGGCGATCTGCACTTCCTACCGTATAAGGCTTGAAAAGGAGCCATCCCAATGCTACTCTGATAACTGTTGTTGTAAGAAAATTCGATCAACGGCAAATGGTCATCCCAACTACCTTTGAAATCTAATACGCAAGCCCGTTCCGACTGACCATCTGTTTGGGGGTGGAAAGCCGTGCTGAACTGTAGCCTAGTACCGAAAGCATGCTGTAAGCTTCCCCAGAATTTAGATACAAAAGGAGGGTCTCTATCCAAAATGATTGAGACTGGAATGCCATGCAACCGCACTATCTCCTCCACATAGGTAGTAGCCAACTTGTCCATCGAATAGGTCATCCGGACAGGCAAGAAGTGCGCACACTTCGTTAGTCTGTCTACTATTACCCAAATAGCATCATGTCCAGAACGGGTTTTTGGTAGTCCTGAAACAAAATCCATAGTGACGTGTTCCCACTTCCATTCTGGTATCGGTAATGGCTGTAATGGTCCGGCAGGTCGTTGATGTTCCACCTTCACTTGCTCACATACTAGGCATCTAGATACAAACTCTGCAATCTCTCTCTTCATGTTTCCCCACCAGAAAGTCTCTCGGAGATCCCTATACATTTTTGTGCTTCCAGGATGGATCGAGTAACCTGATCTGTGAGCTTCTTCTAAGATTTCTCTTTTTAAATTAGGGTTATTCGGCACGCAAATCCTATTGCCGAAACGAAGCATTCCATCTTGCAACTTGTACTCAGATCTGTCTCCTTTCTTTACTTCTCCTATGATCTTAAGTAGATGTTCATCGTTCTCCTGAGTTGTCTTAATTCTATCGATTAGAGTGGGTCGTACCACTAGGTTGTTCAGTGAACTGTCTTTGTCTGTGTCTCGGATCCTGACAACCAAGTCCAATTTTCTCATATCTTCCAATAAATGCCTCTGTCTTGTGATTAGGGTAGCCATTGACGAAGACGACTTCCTGCTAAGTGCATCGGCAACTACATTCACCTTCCCTGGGTGGTACTGGATGCTGAGGTCGTAATCCTTTAGTAGTTCTAACCATTGCCTTTGTCTCAAGTTTAGTTCCTTTTGGGTGAATATGTACTTCAGGCTCTTATGGTCAGTAAAAATCTCACAGGACTCCCCATATAGGTAGTGCCTCCAGATCTTTAAGGCAAAAACTACCGCCGCTAGTTCTAGGTCATGGGTTGGATAATTCTTCTCATGGGTTTCAGCTGTCTAGAGGCGTAGGCAATCATCTTTCCATTTTGCATGAGTACACATCCTAGACCCTTATGGGAGGCATCGCTATAGATCGTGAACCCACCCGACCCACTAGGAAGTGTGAGTATAGGGGCTGTGACTAGTCTCCTCTTCAACTCTTGAAAACTTTTCTCACCATCTTCGCTCCATTCAAACTTGACTCCCTTTTGGGTCAGACGTGTCAAAGGTGTTGCTATACGTGAGAACCCTTCCACAAATCTTCTGTAATATCCCGCTAACCCTAAAAAACTCCGAATTTCCGTCACTGTAGTAGGTCTATTCCAATCGACAACTGCCTCTATCTTTTTAGGGTCGACATATATTCCTTCTTCCGACACCACGTGCCCCAAGAATGCAACTCTATCCAACCAAAATTCGCATTTCTTAAGCTTGGCATACAACTTCTCCTCTCTTAAAATCTTTAATACCGATCTTAAGTGTTTTTCGTGTTCTTCCCTCGTCTTAGAATATATTAGTATATCGTCAATGAACACCACCACAAATTGGTTCAAGAAAGGTTTGAATACTCGATTCATTAAGTCCATGAACGCTGCTGGGGCGTTAGTCAATCCAAATGGCATAACCAAAAACTCATAGTGCCCATACCTTGTGCGAAATGCCGTCTTGGGCACATCCTCTGCCTTGATTTTTAGCTGGTGATACCCCGAACGAAGGTCAATCTTTGAAGAAAAATAGCTGTTGGAAATTTGTTACAAAAAATAAATCCGAAATTTATTTCAGAAATAAAGTGCTGCAATAAAAAATATGACTGTCGTGTAATAAAAGAAAATGTGACTGTTGCCCAACAGCTATATTTTGCACTATAAATAGACATGCTATAGTCCCATATGAGCTTCGGGGAGAGGCCGGAATGCTGCCATAGAGCATCCGTAAACTTCAGAAACTCGTATCTCCCCCACTTGTTCTTCCCCCCTTGCACGTGCGAGTCTTAAACTCAAGCGCATCTTACTTAAAGGCCAAGGAGTGCCACTTTATATACTCCTTAAAGTTCTTCGTTTCTTACGCTAAGAGTTTGTGAGGAACTTGCCACTTGACTAGGTTGGGATGATTCTATGGTTTCGGTTTCTTCACCCCCACTATCTTTGGATTTATAAGGAAACTTATCTTCATGAAATATCACATCCATAGATTCAACCACAACATTGTTCTTAAGATCAAGACACCTATAAGCTTTACTATTTAGAGCATAACCCACAAAAACGCAACGTGATGCTCTAATTCCCAATTTGGGAATTTTAGGGTCAGAAATCCTCACAAAGGCTAAGCAACCCCAAACTCTAAGGTGTTCTAAATTTGGTTTTCTATTTCTCCACAACTCATAAGGAGTTTTGAGGATCTTCTTTCTAGGTGTTCTATTAAGGGCATAGTTTGCAGTCAAGAGAGCTTCGCCCCAAAGATTCTTAGGTGCACCAGAGCTAGCAAGCATGGCATTAGTTAAATTGATAAAGGTTGTATTTTTCCTTTCAGCCACGCCATTTGATGCTGGCGAATAAGGAGGGGTAGTTTCATGAACTATCCCTAAAGATTGGATATATGTGATAAGGCCTAAGGAGTCAAATTCCATGCCTCTATCACTTCTCAATCTTTTTGTCTTCCTATCAAAACGATTTTCTACTTCCTTGATAAACACAGTAAGCATTTCAAAAGCATCACTTTTATTTTTCATGAGATAAACATAACAATATCTAGAAAAATCATCAATAAAAGTGATAAAATACCTTTTTCCACCACGTGTCAAAATGCCTTCAAATTTACATATATCTGAATGAACTAACTCTAATAATTCAGAATTTCTTTCGACTTTGTGGTGAGGTTGTTTAGTGATTTTGGTCATGCTACAAAATTCACATTTCTCAAGTTCATTATGCAACTTAGGCAAAATTCCTACATGACTCATATCTTTAAGGTATTTGCCATTTATGTGACAAAGACGAGCATGCCAAGTATTCACACAAGACACAATATAAACGGAAGTAGAAGTCTTATTCATTTCAACATTGAGTTTAAACATACCATCACATGCATAGCCTTTACCAACAAACATACCGTTCTTTGACAGAATAAATTGATCGGACTCGAAAGTCTGCTTGAATCCTGCCTTGTTGAGGAGATAACCGGACACCAAGTTCTTCCTAATATCTGGAGTGTGTAGCACATCCTTAAGGGTCAAAATTTTGCCCGAGGTAAACTTAAGAACAACATCTCCCATGCCTAAGACTTTTGTGGAATGAGAATCACCAAGCAAAACCTTCTTGTCTTTTTCTACCGGAACATAGTTTTGAAACCAATTTTTATCATGACAAACATGTCTTGAAGCTCCGGAGTCAGCCCACCATCCTTCTTCACTTCCAACCAAATATTTCCAAAATCATAGCAACAAGTGGTTCTTCGGTACCATTAGCTTGTGGCGTTGAACCGAATTTCCTATAACGACAATTTCTAGCATGGTGCCCTTGTTTTCCACAAATAAAACATGCACCATTTGCAAAACCTTCATTTGCAAGGGTAGGCCCGGGAGTTAGATCTGTGACCGGCCGCAGACCCAATAGACTCTAACCGAGGGCTCTGCCAGGCCTTACTCACTTAAAACCAACATGTGCTGCAGCGGAAATTAAAACTTCTCCAAAAAATTAATTACACTATCATATTTTAATTTGAATACATCATTTATACTAAAACTTTTCATAACTCTGATTGTCAACAACTAAAGCTAAACAGAAAATTTAATATTTAGCGACTCATTTCATGCAGTCTCCGAAGCTCCGCACCAAATTTTCTCCTCATATGCTCCTCACCATCACCTCACTTTCAACCTGAAATGATAAGTAAGGGATGAGCTTCCACGTGCTCAGTAAGTAACCAATGATTCAACTAGCTGGACCATAGCATGTCAGAAAATAACTCACTTATATTATAGCATCATTAAGATATCTAAAAATCATAGATTTGATAATCATCAGGTAAAACAAAATAGAGTACATTAAACCAAAAACTGAAGTATAAAATCATTAGCGCAAAACTCATGACAACCAGTTCGATTCCAACATTAGCTCAAACGATATGCTGTGGTCAGCGTACAGGCCCCACTGACTAGGGCCCGAAATACCTCCTCCATCCGGGATAAAATTCTGTGGACACATGGGCGAACCACGAGCAACAGTACTGTGCATCAACGTACAAGCCCCGTTGACTAGGGCCCGAAATCCAACTTTCCCCCGTGGATATAGGGCACAGCAATCGAGTAAACCAAAAACCCCCTTTGGGTTCATCGTGAACAAAATCACTCATCAATTGATTCTCAACCATCCTCACATCCTTTCAATAATCATCAACATGTTCAATATTCACAATAACGTCAATACAATACATTTCAAATCCGAGTTCCATTTCAGTTTCTAGGCAAAACATCATTTACATGCCGCTCCGGTTTTTCTTTGACGAGAATAAAACACTAAAACCTTTTTGGTAATTTAAGCCAGAGCAGTTAAACGTACTTAAAACGATCAATGATGAAAAACACTACATTTTTAACAGTAGATAAACATATACGTTGTATATAAAAACACTAATTGAATCAAAGGGTCACTTACCTGACGCTACGCATTTCCCACATCAAAGTCTCTAGAGCGACAATCTCGTTGCTACATCTTGCTAAAAGAACGGTTAGGGCCATTCTTTTTTATTTCCATGTTCCCAGCTTTACTATGACATGAAGGCATCATTGATGATTCCTGTTGGTTATTTCCTCAAACAACTCCGACGTCGCATCTGACCGCCCGCCACACAACCCTTCCAAAATCGTGCCCAGTTCACCATACCATTCTCGGCATTTCATCACCGCTGTCGAGCCTCTCTCAACTAACTTGATGTCACCAACCCATCGAGCATGCCCCATTGCTACAATATACACAACCGCAGTCCTCATGCAATAGTGTCCAACATGCACCCCTGTTACACCTTATCGTTCAGCCACAACCACCCCTACACAATATACACACTTGCCTAAACACATGAAACACGTACACCTATCGGTGCCAGCACACAACCCACCCAGATACCAGAATTATACAGTCATACACAGAGAGCTACTCCATCCCAGTATAATTGCCACACCCATCAACCATTGCAACCAATAACTTCCCTCATCAATCAACAGGGTCCTAAATTCTATCGACTGCCGCCACATACACTCCACCACGGTTGCCCCACTCCGGTCACCCCGAGCACCACCGCTAAACCACAACCATAACTACAACAATATTGAACTCGTACCGTCAAACCCCCGTTTCATAATCAATACCACCAAAACCCAACATACCCGATGCTGGCTTCCACAACCAATCTACCATTACCGATGTCACTTTCCAACAACCCACAACCATTTGACCACCATGATTGTTACTATTCTACACACGAAGTCAACTTCACACTACACTCCACACTATGCACACAATATTATTGTACCCTGTTACCCACTGACACACTCTGTATGTACACATGGTACATACTACATATTCACGCACATTGTTGTACAACCATATATATTCCATCCGCACATACTCACCCACACCCGTAAACGTTCGCAACCGTACTTCTCACGTCAAACACACCTACATAATAATGTCTGACAAGCACCCATGTTACATTCATCGCCCAACCACAACCACCTTCTAATAACCCCATAACTAGTCCGCCACCATCATAGTTATTGCTCTAAACCTAAAAACAAACTCCATATCACATTCCTCATGTGCACCCAGACAAATTTCACCCCAATACACACGCTCGTCTGACAATAACCACACCTATACTCCTGCCAAACACACACAACGTACACCCCAGAGCTGTGCACATCCAACCCAACTACAGTTAATGTACACACTGTCGTTAATAATCACAACACCACCAGACCCCCCCCCTTCACAAACAATTTCACAAAACCAATGGCCGTCTTTTTATCTCAATCAGAGTTATGGTTGACCGATGATGGTACCGTGCTGTTCCATCAAAGTGCGCCACAGTGGTGGTGATTTCAGGTGGTTGGCATCAGTACGTTCAAGGATAAGGCAATAGTAGCAACGGGCAGTGATGACAGGTGCCATTTATGGTGATGGTAGCAGCACCTTGGTCATGGCACGGTGGTCGTGGAGATGTTGTGCAGGGGTGTTCAGTGTAGGTCATGCCCGAGTTAATCGCCGACGGTGGTAGATAAAGGTCGGCGATTGCCATTTTGGTTCGCCGTCGAAGTGGGGACGCTGATTAGAGATCGTGGTGGACAAGGCTCGATGAACGGAGGAAGAAAGCTGACGGCTGGCCGAGGGTCATCCTTTGGCGTTGATTGGGATCTCGGTTGATCGGTGATGGGTGCCGTGTGGTGGTGGCAGCGACGCGGTGGTTTCGGCGGGCGATTGGGGTGGCATTGGGCGATGTGCTCGGTGAAGAAGCGACTGGAGTTGCTCACCAGCGATGAGCCACCATGATCTGGAAGAGGCATGGGCCGGCGATGGGACTGCCGGTGACAGCGTATGTGGCCGGAAGTTGAGGAGATCAAAGATGGCGCCGGTGATGGCGATCCACAACGGTTGATGGTGGCGATTGATCGAAGCTTCAAGAGGGTCGCGAGTGCTGAGTAGTAGTGTTCGGTGGACGCGACCGGAGTTGGCCGTCCGTGATCGCGAGTTGCCGGCGATGGGGTGCAGAGGCGCGCCGCCCATTCTTAGGGCCGGCTGCCGCTCTCATATTTCTTTCTTCTTGGTTTCTCTTTCTCTTTTTGTTCTTTGTTCATTTTTTTTCCTTTCTCCCACTATTTTCTGTTGTTTAGCTTATTTACAAAAAAGCTTTCTTTTAAATCTCCTCCTTTTTGTTTATCCCCAAACCACTCTCTATCTTATCAAAATCCCACATTTTTCTCCATAGCTCTATGTCTCTCTCTCTTTAAAATAATCAATTGACATCTATACCTTTACAAAATAACCCTAATTAATTATAACCTCTCCGGAGTCCGGGCTAAAGAATCAATTAATACCGCTCGCAAGATCTTAATTAAAGGTCTAAGTTCGTCTTACTTACAACAGCCGTCGCTAAGTAATAATAACCTCGTAAACCTAGGTTCGGGGCATCACATTATCCTCCCCTTAACAAAATTTCGTCCTCGAAATTTGGTGTTCCTTGCATAATCATGTTTTATCTTAGATAACAGCCAACATAACACCTCGAGTGCTTGCACGACTAAATCTACCTAAAGAGTTCACAAACACACTGGGATATAATTTCAAGCAACTTGGTAAGTACATGCACCCAAAGACCTTAAAGCACAAGATGTGTGATATACATTTAGCACGCTTTAATCCATTGATAAGCCATACCTCAAAACTTTGCCTTACTAGATTGCTGTTCTTAATCGTGTCTGATCTCATCCCCCATCTTGACACTTAACTTAAAACTCACCAACAAATAATGCGTTTAAGATTTATACTCTCAAATTAGATCATTTGCCAATTATAAATGCTATATTCACATTTCTCCATTTTAGAACTAAATCGTCTCTAAACCGTAAAGTCTCACTAATTGATCAAATTTCCAGAGAATCAAGTATATTCATCAAAATCAATCATAAGACCAAATTTGAGACCAGGTTATTACATTTTCTTTCTGTTAAAAGAAATTCAGTCTCGAATTTCACAATACTTACAACGTCTAGACACTAGATCTCGCTAGGTAACTCAGATACCTAGCAACCAACATAATAGTCGAGCAGTGCCTAACCTCCACATTAACATCAGGATTCCTGTTCAAACTTTAATGCTAAGCTCAAACTTATTAGGTCATCACTACGCTCTAACACTTATAAAACTTCAAGAGATCATATAATCTTCCAAAAGTCCCAAAGTCTCCCAAAGTCTTTACATTCTGAACCAGCTTTGACAACTAGAAAACATTTTTCTGAACCAAACTAATCTAGCTTCACCCAAACGAAGAAAGTTCTCTTAATGGTATGAAACTTTCAAAATGTAAGTTATCATCATCAGTCATAGCCTAAGCAACTTTAAATACTACTCGATGCTTCAGAGCTTGAATTATCATTTACGCGCTAACGATTATAGAACCACCTGACCCAATGACCTTGATGTTTAATAATTTAGTTTTTATATGAAATACGCTTAAATTGAAGACCTATGCTCATAAGATTTTGATTGACGAAAATTCAAAAATTCATAATCGTAATTAACCAATCCCAAAAGGAACCCTTGATAACCCCAAGAGACAACATCATTTTCAAAAGTCACAAGCCTTTTAACATCAAGAAACAACATTCACAATCTTAGCAGCTTTATTAGCCTCCAAAATATGAGTCAAGAACATCAGTACTTCAGTAACGTCCATCGTAACTTCAAACATTTCATTGTACTATAAGAGTCAGATTATAACCTAAGATTTTATAATCTAACCAACCGAATATTATTACTCAACCTCGAAATAGTTATGGCTCAGCTAGTACGAAGCTCACTGACTATACTTACTCCACACCAACTCAACCAGATATTTAAATTCCTAATCATCATGCTTCTGCTACGCTTTTCAGATAACAAACCACAATATATTCTTTCGCATGGTCTACTTCGTAGTAGCAAGTTTAACTACAACCCTATGGTGCACCAAAGTACAAAGAATTTCTTACTTATGACTTTCACTCTAAAGGATCAAATCTTGAGTTCTACCTTCCACTTTCGTCAGCCTAGTTACAAGTCTGCAAAATCATGTAACCTAACCAGCGGGATCATTTCTTAAGCTCTAATATCCCAAAACCGTAATGCTCTGATACCATTTCTGTCACGACCCGAACCCAAGGGTAGGCCCGGGAGTTAGATCTGTGACCGGCCGCAGACCCAATAGAGTCTAACCGAGGGCTCTGCCAGGCCTTACTCGCTTAAAACCAACATGTGCTGCAGCGGAAATTAAAACTTCTCCAAAACATTAATTACACTATCATATTTTAATTTGAATACATCATTTATACTAAAACTTTTCATAACTCTGATTGTCAACAACTAAAGCTAAACAGAAAATCTAATATTTAGGGACTCATTTCATGCAGTCTCTGAAGCTCCGCACCAAATTTTCTCCTCCTATTCTCCCAGGATCGAAACCTGGCTTTGATACCATTTCTGTCACGACCCGAACCCACGGGTAAGCCCGTGTGCTAGGCACGTGACCGGCCGCAGGCCCATTCAAACACCTGCCAGGGCTCTGCTAGGCCTTACTACAATCCTGTGACTCCAAATTAATTCTAATTTACGGACCTCCAAAACATTCAAATAAAACTCTCCTTACATGTCTTTAAAACTTATAAAGAAAACTCTAGGAGACCTAAGCTCCTTACATCAGTTCAAGCATAACGTAAATTAACATAGACTAAAATGTTCGAATAGTAGGCACTCATTATTCTAAAAATTCTCCTCGGGCATAACTCCCCCGTGTGGCTCATACGGCTCTGCTTCCCTTGAGTAGTCACCTGAAAAATAAGGAATGAGCGAAAGCCCAGCAAATACACCAGCCATGTCCCTAAAATAAGTTTGGAATTTCTAAAACATGCCATGGGTTTTCTTTCAACAATCAAACATTTGATTATTGTCATTCATAAAAACGTCCTTCATATACATATACACATATACCTGAAATTTCCGAAGAAAAGATGTTCAAATCTGAGTACAACCATCATTCCTTCCATTCACATCAGAAACATATATTCCTTTTCGTAGGTATGCTGCGGTCAGCGTATGAGCCCCCTGACTAGGGCCCGAAATCCCTCCTACACCCGGGATAAAATAATCATGTGGACGTAAGGGCGCACCACCAACCATAGTACTATGCATCAACGTATGAGCCCCGTTGACCAGGGCCCGAAATCCAACATTCCCCCGTTGGATATGGGGCACAACAACCAAGACAAGTTTCATAGCTCATTTCACGTGTACTCAGTAAAATTATATGACTCACACAACATTCCATGGCATTCTTTCAAATTACGTTTCTCATCAAATACTTTAGAATAAAACATATGCAGAATAAAACTTTAAACTTCAAATGATCAAAACATAAATACATATTATAGTTTTTTTGCAAATACATATACGGAGGAACATGACAGGGGTACTTACCTCGCTCAAATTCTGCTTCAGGTATTTGCTCAAATGCCGGCCCTAACTCTTGACTATCAAAACCTAAATAACAAATCATACGATTGTCATTTATTGTCGCTCAAGCACGTTTAAGTATTAGGTTTCTTTTAGATGAGTAAAACTTTACCCAACCGTCCCCTGACTTATGTAAAATCACCTATTTGCACTTTGTCTGAATCTATTCAGAAGAGTTCCTTAGAAATAATTTAATAACTATCGTGACAATGAAGCGTTACGCTATATCCGTTTGGGCGCTACGCCGCTAACATAGCAAACGACTTTACAAATTTTCGAAACTTTAGAAACTACCTTATCTTAGCTACATAAGATTATTGTAGGAGTTTCAGATTTTAATAACTTCATTTACTATTCTGTAATACACTAACGTCTCTATCACGAATAAAATTAGTTAGCACGCTTCCCGAGCTCAAAAAAATCTAAAAGTTTTACTGTGTGTAGGTCTTGAAAAATAAACCTAAGTTACTTCTTTGAGTTTTGCCCAAAACATTTTCTAGATATATTTTAAAAATTCGAAAAGAGACTGCTGGAATAAGATAGCTTTTTAGCGACAGTTTTGAGTTTAAAGTTTAAAACTAAGTTTTCTCTCTCTCTCTCTCTCTCTCTCTCTCTCTACGCAGCATCACTTTTCTCATACAAACCCATCTCCTTCCTCATACAACCCAAATTTTGTTCTTACCTAAACCATTTTACAAACAATACTCACACATGCATTCCCCCTTCTCCTATATCTTGTCATGCACCCACAAATACTCCCATAATCTATATACAACCTATCGATCTTTCTGCCAACTCACGAAAACCCCAAACACACACAATTAAACACCCAGTTCACTCACACCAACCCATTAACACTCTTCTCAAATCACTCCCCCTCCCCCACGGTAGTCCCATGGCTACCCCAAGCTACCCTCTTTCTCTTGGTAGCCATGGCTGCCACGGCCAGAAACCCACGAAGCTCCCATGGTTACATTACCATGCTCACAACACTCACATGTATAAGACCCACATCCACGGCTTACAAAGCACATACACCAGTTTATACATACAAACACATAAACTGACGCACAACATAGTTGTCTGAACCATAGCGCGCCGCAAACACATGTCCATGGCAGCCCCTCCATCGCCTCTCCATTGTTATCCTCGTGTTCCCCTTGGTGAATTCGTGGCTGTGCCGGAGTATTTACTCGCGGCAGCCAATGGTCCTCTCTCTCTCTCTCTCTTTCTTTCTTCCCAAAGTGCCAGCCCCTCACTTCGATTATTCCCACTGCAGCCATTACCCACGGCCACACAAAACACACAAATCTGTCCACGCAAGATACCAACCTTGCTGTTACTTCCCTTCTCCCTCATACCTGGCGCAATTAAACACCATAATCACTCAACCAATTAGCATCTCCACTCTCCTCCATTCCACGGCAGCCATGGCTGCCTACTCACGAATCCATCACGGCGACATGGCTGTCGTCGCCACCCTTATACGCAAACAGCCCCATCATCACAACCATTATGCCATGTCCACGTACCTCTTACCTTAAATGACCCGTAAACCCATGAACACAGCCCTCCCACGGCTGTCAACCATTCCACATATATATGTATATAGATTTTATACACACCTAGAGACCCATTTACATCCATACCCGAAATATATTCACATAGACTTAAATTTCAAGTAAGCTTACCGAATTTCTCAAGTGCCGGAGGCCCCCTTCACTCTTTCTCTGCGTCCTGCCGCTTCCAGATTGTGTGCACTTTAGGGTCGGCTGATCCTAATGTTACACACATATATATATATACAAAGACAGAAAACCTAGTTTTGACAAATTTCATAAAAGTTCCCCAAATTTTCATGAGTAATTTAGTATTTGCCCCGGCTTTATATTATTTCAGAAGGAAAGACCAAGCACTACTTATGACATATCACGTGTCAGAAAAATTTACTCATAGGTTGTCGCGTAACTCGCTTCACTAATGGTCATTATCAGATTTCTAAAAAAATACCGTAACGCTAATTGTCGCTATAAATCGTTCCAAATAATATGCCAACACTAGGCAAGAATTCATCGCTAAAAGTTTATTCTGTCCGAACGAGTACTAATAACTTTAAAAGAAAATTTTCGGGCATTACATTCTCCCCTCCTTAATGGAATTTGGTCCTCCAAATTTACGTACCTCAGTTTTGGAAAAGGTGGGGATATTTGCTTCTGACTTCATCTTCGCGTTCCCCTGTTATTGGGTATACATTTACATAATAACTCTAATTAATTATAACCTCTCCAGAGTCATGGGCTAAAGTTTCAATTAATACCGCTCGCAAGATCTTAACTGAAGGTCTAAATTCGTCTTACTTACGACAATCGTCGCTAGGTAATAATAACCTCGTAAACCTAGGTTCGGGGCATCACATTATCCTCCCCTTAACGAAATTTCGTCCTCGAAATTTGGTATTCCATGCATAGTTGATCTTAATCATGTTTGATTTCGAAGACCAACCAATATAACTCCTCAAGTGCTAACACGACTAAATCTATCTAAAGAGTTCACAATCAAACTCGGATAATTTCAAGCGACTTGATAAATACATGCACCCAAAGTCCTTAAAGGACAAGATGTGTGATATGCATTTAACACACTTTAACCCACTAATAAACCATACCTCAAAAATATTCCTTACTAGATTGCTGCTCTTAATCGTGTCTGATCTCATCCCCCATCATGACACTTAACTTAAAACTCACTCTAACTATCCAACAAAGAATATGGCTAAGATTAATACTCTTAAATTAGAACCATCGCCAATTATAAATGCTATATCCACATTTCTCCATTTATAGAACTACATCGATTCTAAACCGTGAAGTCTCACCAAGTGATCAATTTCTAGAGCATCCGGTGTATTCATCAAAATCAACCATAAGACCAATTTGAGACCAGGATATTACATCTACCCATGTTAAAAGAATTTCGACCTCGAATTTTATTATACTTACAACCTTCAGATAATAGATCTTACAACGTAACTCGGATATATAGCAACCAGTATAATAGCTGAGTAGTGCCTTACCTCCACACCGAAATTTATCCCCGACGAATATTGAATATCATAATTCAACCGACAGGATTATTAATCAAGCTCGAAATACTTATGACTTAGTTAGTATGGAACTCACTCAATTAAATTTTTATGCTCCAACTTAAATGCATATACCACACATCAAATCAATCTCTAATCCATCATGCTTCCACTGCGCCACTCTGATAATATACCTTATAATGTCGAAGCACTACGCTTTCACCACATAACTCCCAAACGAAGTGGTCATCGAATTTTATACATAACCTCCAAATTACGAGTCGAGAACATCAATAGCAGCTTTAGTAAAATTTATAGCAACTTCAAGCATTTCACCATATTGTAAGATTTCAGATTATAACCTAAGATTCCATAATCCAACTGATGTCATTATGCAACCTTAAAATAGTTAAACTTAGCTAGTACGACGCTCAGTGAACTATATTTACTCCACTTCAAACTCAACCAATTAAATAAGTTTTCTAATTATCATACTTCCGCTAACATGCCAAGTTGTACTTCTCGCACAATCTACTTAATAGTAGCAAGCTTAACTTCAAGCCTATGGCGTACTAAGGTACTGAGCAATCATCTCATATGACTTTCACTCTAAAGGATCCTACCTTGAGTTCTAACTATGACTCTTAGCAGCCTAGTCATGACTCTACTGAATCATATACCTCTTAACACCGCACCACAATTCACGCCTATAAAAATCTAACCTTTAAACTTTTCATGTGAAATTGTAACGCTTAGCTCGAACATATTAGATCACCATTTATACTCCTCTAGTTGCCAACTTTAAAAGACCCCTTCACCTTTCTAAAGTCCTCAAATATTTCACATAAAAAAAATATACTCTTAACTTCGTGGCTCAAATCATAATCATTCTATAGACATAAATAACTTCCTTTTTTTTTTTTTGCTCTGAAAGGATAAAATACTTAATTCCGTCAAAGATGGTGAGCAACTAGCTCTAATCCTCAATGACATCCTTTTATCCTCTAGGAGTTCACACCTTGAAGTAAGATAGATAAAGTCATGTATGTCAATCAATGTAGGACCCTGGGCTACAAACTAAAACCCAAAATGCACGCTCAAAACATCATTACTCATAACCTCAATTCATCTCCGCTATAGTCCAATATATGCTCATAACCTATACCTAGTGAAATGAGGATATAAGATCCAAAGTCAAATCCTCGTGTGCATTCACGGCAAAGTCAACCCAGTGGCTCTATGCTCTCAAACTAAATTTTGCTCGTCCCATTCGCGCATTCCAAATCAAAGTACTACTATTCTACGAAACCTTATTTCAAAAACTTATAGACTCAGAAACCTCACTATAACAGAAAATTTTTCACTTAGCGCTCTAAAGGTCGCAACTAAGAGCTACGAACTAAGAGCTAAGAGCTCCGAGTTATAGCTACAAGTTCCAAGAACTTCAAGAACCCACCGCCTTACATTATCTCTGTCTAGCTATTATGTTAATGTTGTTCTACAACCTTGATTAGGTTTTGGCAACTAGAAGCATATATCTCCAGCTTCACCCAATAAAAATGAGTCTTCCTATTGATATCTATAACCTTTGAAACATAAGTCAAAATCACCAATAGCAACCTAAAGCAACGTCCCAATAAAATATCATCACTTAGGGTTCTATAACCTAACCAGCGAAATCATTACTTAAACCTCAATATCCCAAGAGCGTAATGCTCTGATACCATTTCTGTCACGACCCGAACCCACAGGCAGGCCCGCGATCTAGGCACGTGACCGGCCGCAGACCCAATGGACTCCAACCGAGGGCTCTGCCAAGCCTTACTCGCTTAAAACCAACATGTGCTGCAGCGGAAATTAAAACTTCTCCAAAACATTAATTACACTATCATATTTTAATTTGAATACATCACTTATATTAAAACTTTTCATAACTCTGATTGTCAACAACTAAAGCTAAACAAAAAATCTAATATTTAGCGACTCATTTCATGCAGTCTCCGAAGCTTCGCACCAAATTTTCTCCTCCTATGCTCCTCGCCATCACCTTACTTTCAACCTGAAATGATAAGTAAGGGATGAGCTTCCACGTGCTCAGTAAGTAACCAATGATTCAACTAGCTGGACCATAGCATGTCAGAAAATAACTCATTTATATTATAGCATCATTAAGA
This sequence comes from Escallonia herrerae, assembly GCA_033070095.1. NCBI lineage: Eukaryota > Viridiplantae > Streptophyta > Magnoliopsida > Escalloniales > Escalloniaceae > Escallonia > Escallonia herrerae. The sequence continues at coordinate 49,280 of JAVXUP010001559.1, forward strand.
TATCTAAAAATCATAGATTTGATAATCATCAGGTAAAACAAAATAGAGTACATTAAACCAAAAACTGAAGTATAAAATCATTAGCGCAAAACTCATGACAACTAGTTCGATTGCAACATTAGCTCAAACGATATGCTGCGGTCAGCGTACAGGCCCTAATGACTAGGGCCCGAAATCCCTCCTCCATCCGGGATAAAATTTTGTGGACGCATGGGCGAACCACGAGCAACAGTACTGTGCATCAACGTACAAGCCCCGTTGACCAGGGCCTGAAATCCAACTTTCCCCCGTGGATATAGGGCACAACAATCGAGTAAACCAAAAACCCCCTTTGGGTTCATCATGAACAAAATCACTCATCAATTGATTCGATTCTCAACCATCCTCACATCCTTTCAATAATCCTCAACATGTTCAATATTCACAATAACGCCAATACAATACATTTCAAATCCGATTTCCATTTCAGTTTCTAGGCAAAACATCATTTACATGCTAGTCCGGTTTTTCTTTGATGAGAATAAAACACTAAAACCTTTTTTTTTTGATAATTTAAGCCAGAGCACTTAAACGTACTTAAAACGATCAATGCTGAAAAACACTACATTTTTAACAATAGATAAACATATACGTTGTATATAAAAACACTAATTGAATCAAAGGGTCACTTACCTGACGCTACGCAAATCCCACATCAAAGTCTCTGGAGCGACAACCTCGCTGCTACATCTGGTTAAAAGAACGGTCAAGGCCATTCATTTGATCTCTATGTCTCTAGCTTTACTGTAATCCAAGGCATCCTCGATCACAACAACATCCTCGTTGAACCAGTCTTCAAGCAACTCAATGCCGCAGTCAACTGCCTGACCTTTACACGCTCCTCCAATATTGTGTCCAATTTACCATGTCTTTCTCGAGGGTTTCATCGAAAGTTTCCGAGCTACTCTCAACAACTCGATGTCACTAACCTACCAAGCATGCCCTATTGCTAAAATATACAAAACCACAGTCCTCATGCAATATACCCCACACAATAGTGTCCCACATGCACTGCTGTTACACCCATCCTTCAACAACAACCCCACCTACACGCTTGCCCAAGTCCATGTACCGTACACCCATCGCTCCACAAACACAAACCACCCAGACACCAGAATACAGTCATACACATCCCACTCACCAATAATTTTCACCACAAAACCCATACAATAAATAACTCAAACCACTCCAAAATCCAACAAACTCAAAATTATGTAATAAAGATCAGAGAAGATTTTATTTCAATAATTTGTTTTTTTGTTTTGGGCAGATTCCGGTGACCGAGAGGATCGACAACTGTCGTTCTTGGCTAGCTGTGAAGGTGTAGCGGCGTTAGAACGGTGGCCGTCCTATGTCGATCAAAAATTTTGGCTGGCGACGATGAGTACCAAGTGGTGGTGGCGGAGCAAATCAGGTGGTGACAGGAGAAGAGGATCTTCACGGTGATTGTCTGTGGCCATTTGCCATAGCAGCTATCGATGACTGGCCGTGGATCTGGCCAGCGGTAGATGAAGAATGGCGACATGGTGGTGAAATGACGGTGAAGGTGCTGCGCTGCTAGTCATTTTGCGAGGATGGGTGTGGGTATTCAGACGAGACCCTTCGGCGGTTAAAGAAGAAGAACCGGCGACTGGCCGGTGATAGTTTGTCGCCCGTTGAACACGCAGACGGGTGGGCGACGGCAGCCGTTGGAACGAGGTGGTGACTACTCCGGTGCCATCCCTGGTGGTCCTTTGGGGTCGCCGTCACTGGTGGCCGATGGCGATCGGTAGCGATTGGGTCCAAGGCCATCGCAGCGGTGAAGACCGGCAATGAGTCCCATACGGCGGTGGCAACGGCGCGGTGGTTCAAAGGCGTTGCGATGGCTCTCGATGAAGGACCGCCGGAGTTTCTTGCTGGTGAGGAGCGTGGCCGGCGATGGGGACGCCGGAGATGGGAGCGGCGTTGTCGATTAGGGCCTGCTACCTCCTCACATCTTTTCTCCCTCTTCTCTCTTTTCTATTCATTTTCTGTCCTCATTTTCTCTCTCCCGTTTTCTTCTCTTTTTTTTCACTATTTTCTTTTGTTTAGCTTATTTACAAAAATGCTTTCTTTTAAATCTTTTCCAAAATCTCCTCCTTTTTGTTTATCCCCAAACCACCGTCTATCTTATCAAAATCCCACATTTTTCTCCATAGCTCTCTGTCTCTCTCTCTTTAAAATAATCAATTAAGATATATACATTTACATAATAACCCTAATTAATTATAACCTCTCCAGAGTCACGGGCTAAAGCTTCAATTAATACCGCTCGCAAGATCTTAACTGAAGGTCTAAATTCGTCTTACTTACGACAATCGTCGCTAGGTAATAATAACCTCGTAAACCTAGGTTCGGGGCATCACAGTTTTGGTGGGCAACAACAAATCGGGAAGTCGAGGTACGACGAGCGTCTTGCCGTGAGTCGCACCCACATAACGAACAAGGTTCCAAATTCACATACGAAGCGTATGAAGTGAACAATGTGTGAAAAGGACTTTGCTTGAGAAGTGAGCAACCGAGGGGGGGGGAAGGCCAAGGCCAACCCCCATAGGGGGCCAAAGCCAACCCCATAGGCTAGGGGGAGGACGAGGCCGACCCCATGTGGTTTGCCAAGGCCTTTGCCCTTTGACCCTGCTGCTCTGATTGCACTGTCGGCCGATATTTTTGATGAAAATGTGTTCGGGTGGTCGCGGAGTGACGATCGTGCATGCTACCGTGAGTGACGTCAGCGTGAAATAATTGGTGCCTAAGTCTCGCACGAAGCGTGGAAAGGAAAAAATACACGTGACTTGGGCCCGCACTTTGACCGGTTCGATGCATTGAAGAAATGATCGTTGAAGTTGTCGACGTGTTCGCGTGAAGTGGGATCCCAAATGGGCCCTTGGGTCCTACCAAGATAGGTTGGGAGCATAAGCCCCTGCGTGTGGTGTGCGCAGAGGGGCAACTCGAGCGGGTGCCATACGCATAAACGTCGATCCTCGAAAGAAAGAAAAAACGTTGGGGTCAAATCATGGGGAAGGAACGCGATAGTAACAAAAGACTTGAGAGAGCGGAGCGTGCCTTGAAATGTTTTTTTGCAAAAATGAATTTTTTTTATTTCGCAAAGAAAAGAGTAGCGCAAATAAAGTAATAGCGATATCGAGCGAGAAAAAGTGGAGCGGGGAAAAATGGAATATGCGTATCTGTTAGCGTTAGCGTGAAATGAGAAATAGCGCGAAAGATGAAATGTTATCCGGGCATGAGTTTGTGCAAAATTTTTAGGGCTAATTACACCTATGTCCCTGAGGTTTGGGGGTAATTACACGCGAGGACACAAAGTTTCAAAATGTAACATTCCGTGACCAAAAGTGTTTCAAATGTATCTCCCGTGTCCATCCGTCAGGTTTCCGTCCAAAAAGTGTACTTTTTTAATGATGTCAGCAATACGTATTTTTAAAATGTCAAAACTACCCTTGTATGTATATACTGAGTAATTTTTAAAAATTTTAAATTAATACTATAAACCCTAACTTTCATTGTCTTCCCCCCCCCCACCCAACTCGCCGGCAGCCCCACTACCGGCCGCACCAGCGGTCGCCGGCGACTAACTCCGGTCCCCGCTGCAAGCATCGCGCCGCTGCCACCACCTGTCGACGGCCAACAAATTCGGTCAGTTGCCCCATCACCGGCCGCACAAGCAGTCGCCGGCGACTAACTTCGGTCCCCGCTGCAAGCATCGCGATCAACTCCGGCGCTCCTTCACCGAGCTCCATCACCAACGCCTCCGCAACCATCTCGCCGTTGCCACCACCGCCTGAGATTTATCACCGGTGCCATCTCGAGGTCAACCACCTGTCTTTTCCCGATCGACCAGTAAAGGCGACGCCGGCGACGGGGAAGGGAAAGGGGAGGGTGGGAGCGACAGGGAAGGGGAAGGGGTAGGGTGGGGGTGACGGGGAAAGGGAAGGGGGAGGGTGACGGGAAGGGGTAGGGTGGGGGCGACGGGGAAGGGGAAGGGGGAGGCACAGGGGAAGGGGTAGGGTGGGGGCGACGGGGAAGGGGAAGGGGGAGGCACAGGGGAAGGGGAGGCACAGGCGACGGGGTGCTGTGGGAATGGGGTTGGGGGTGGGGGTGGGAAGGGGGAGGGGGTTGGTGGGGTGGGGGTGGGAAGGGGGAGGGGGTTGGTGGGTGGTCCCTGGGGCAAATCAGGATTTCAACTTTTATTTAGGGGCAATTTGGTCTTTTTGTCAAAATCGTTAAGTATTTTTATATTCCGTTTGTCAACGGACATAAGTGTTACATTTTGAAACTTTGTGTCCTCACGTGTAATTACCCCAAAACCTCAGGGACATAGGTGTAATTAACCCAAATTTTTAGTTGCAATAAAATTAAAAGACGTGAAAGTTTTGATGTTATTCCTGGCAAATATATCGTAAAAGACTTAAGCTAGCGCGGAAATGGGTAGCGGTTTGAAAAAAGAGTTGTTGGGGGGAAACTTTAAAATTTGAATGGATGTGAAAGGTTTTGGGTTCAAGACTTGAGAGAGAGAGAGATAGAGAGAGAGAGAGAGAGATAGGAAAAAAAGAGAGTAAAGAGGAGAGAAAGAAAGAAGAGAAGGAGGAAGAAGAAGGAGATCTTCAAGACCCACACGATAAGATTGAGAACTTCACAAGAAGCTAGAAGAATGCAACAAGGGAGAGGAGGAGCAAGTCTTGGAGGTGGCCATGGCCTAACCGCAGCGGCAGCCGAGGCACAGCGTGTGACAACCCGAGTCATTAATCACCCAATTCAATATTTTCAAACAAAATCACAACGCAATCCCATTCAGATTACAGGACCCAAGCGGCTGATATTATATCTTCAACACAAGTACAAATAATACCAAGTCAGATTACAAGACATACAAATAAGTTCCAAGATTTCTAAACTCCAAAATTGCAAGTCTCGTTCACTTCCCCGCTTGAACTTGCTCATCAAAATAATCATCTGCACTGGAAAGGTAAATGGTGGGGGATGAGCTAGGTAGCCCAGTAAGTGGAATAATCATAGCACCATAGGATCAGAATCAAACACGGTAAATAATTTCAGGATCAGTCAAAATATTCGACACCCAAACCGTCAAAGCAACCGTGGCTTAGTACCCCGAACAATTAGTAAACCAATTCAATATCCAAGTTGAACATCAAACATAACACTTCAGCATCTTGCCTCATGTATCCTCAAGGGGATCTGCCAAAGCTTAGTTGTATCATAATCATAACGTATCATGCACGTAGACAAATCACTGGAGTACTGTCAATGATCAAAAGTACTAAAGCCACGTCCCGTCAACATATTTCAAAAACAAGATATTTACCAATATTCAAAATAAAGTATTTGAACAAGCTTTCAGAATAACAGTGTTTAGGAGTACAACGAACGTTGAGAAATAAATAACCACGTGGCATAAAAGAATAGTGATATGGAATTTTCCTTACCTAAATCACGAAGAATCCACTTATACAATTGCTCCCAATCAGGCCCTATGATTCCTTTTTCATAACCGTGGCTGGTCGTCTTCTCTCACTCTTTAGTTTTCAATATACTGATAAAAGTCAAAGAGAGTAATTTGAAAAGATCAAAGGCCTATTTATAGAAATTTCTAGGAAGCACGAGGTGAATACAAACACGACGTGGCGAGACAAGGCTACGCCACCTAGCAAGCATGACAAGGCTCGAAACATGAGGTGGCAAAATAAGGCAATGCCACCTAGCAAGCATGACGATGCTAACCAAAGCACGACAAGGCTTGAAGAATGAGGTAGCAAGATAAGGTTGTACCACCTAGCAAGCATGGCAAGGCTTGAAGCATGATGTGTCGCAATAGTATGTTGACACGTCACAAGCACGATGGTGATAGGTAGCACGGGGTGTCGATCAGAGAAGTAATCAACACTGACTCCTCAATAAGCACGAGGTGCCACTATTGTATGAAGACACCCATCAAGCACGATAATGCAAGTCCTAATTGTCACTAAAAATCATCATCATCATCATCATCTTTCTCTCAACCAACGAGAAATATTTTGAGCACCTCTAAAATTTTAGGGTGTTACATTCCTCCCTCCTTAAAATAATTTCGTCTGCAAAATTCACCAACCTTAAATCTGAATTAACAACTTCAAAATTCAGCTCATAATTATCCCAAGGCCGAGGAACCTATCCTGGCTTACGCCAACCTAAGCAATTCAAGCCTACGTATCGCTCTGATACCAACTGTGACGACCCGAGTCGTCAATCACTCAATTCATAATTTCCAAAAAAAATCACAACTTAATCCCAAGTGGTTGATATTATATCTTCAAAACAAGTACAAATAATCCCAAGTCGGATTACAAGACCTACAAATAAGTTTTAAGATTTCTAAACTCCAAAATTGCAAGTCCCGTTCACATCCCTGCTTGAACTTGCTCATCAAAATAATCATCTGCACTGGAAAGGTAAATGGTGGGGGGTGAGCAGGGTAGCCCAGTAAGTGGAATAATCATAGCACCATAGGATCAGAATCAAACACGATAAACAATTTCAAGATCAGTCAAAATATTCGACGCCCAAACCGTCAAAGCAATCATGGCTAAAAAGTAGTGTCTGAATTTTGTGAGGCATAAACCAAGGCAAAACAGTGCTTCTTGAGCTTGGAGTAATTGGCTTCAGGTCCCTGATTGACTGACTGAGATAAAAAAAAATTGGACGCTCCACCCCATCCACGTCTTGGGCAAGCAATGCCCCTATGGATCGGGGGCGTGAAGGTCGAATAGAGTAAGAGTGGGATATCTCGTTGTGGCAAGACTATGGTTTGCGGTGACATGAGAACCGCTTTGATTTGTTCAAATGCTTGCTATTGGGGAGAACCCCAACTCCACGGTGCGCTCTTGGGCGTGAAATGCTGGATGGGTGTGATAAGTTTAGCCAAGGCAGGGATAAAACGACGGAGGTAAAAAACCTTGCCGAGGAAGCAACTGTTTGGTGCTCTTCGGAGGGGGCATTTCTTGGATGGAGACGGCTTTAGAAGGGTCAACATCGATGCCCTGTCGACTGACTAAGAAGCTGTGGAATTTGCCAGAGGAGACTCCAAAGGCACATTTCAGTAGGTTCATCCGCATATTGTACTGGCGACAACGATTAAGGACTGCTCAAAGGTTAGTGAGGTGATCACTTACCTTCTTAGACTTGATGATAAGATCGTCGACGTAGTCTTCCACTGTACGGTGTATCATGTCACCGAAAATGGTGGTCATCGCCCTTTGATAAGTGGCACCCGTATTCTTGAGACCAAAGGCCATGACTTTCCAAGAAAAGTCACCCTTGAGAGTTCTGAAGGTTGTCTTGGCACAGTTGTCCAGATTCATCCATATTTGGTTGTAGCCGATGAAACCATCCATGAAAGACAATGTTTCGTGTCCGGCGGTAGCCTCCATAAGTATGTCGATGTTAGGCAAAGGAAACTCGTCTTTGGGGCACGCCTTGTTCAAGTCCTGAAAGTCAATAGAAATACAGACTTGGCGATTATTATTTTGTACTGGGACGACATTAGCCAGCCATATGGGATGAGTGATAGGCTCAATGAAACCGGCCTGCAGAAGTCGTTCTATCTCTTGCTTGATCTTCAATTCGAGCTTTTGGCAAAAAGTCCATGGGTGCTGTCGGACAGGGATGGACCCGATAGCAATGTTGAGTGTTGTGTCACCAAGGCAGGGTCCAATCTGGGCATCTCATTGTAACTCCATGCCAATACATCATGATATTTGTGAAGGAGGGTAGCCGATTCCTCTCTTCGGCTGAGGGTGAGTTTTGTGCCAATGTATGTCAGTCAGGGTTCTTGCCCGGGTCAGCCAGGTTGATTTCTTCAAGGTCTTCGGCCTGTGGTTGAGGGCCATCTTCATAGCATGGCAGGGCAGCGCTCGAGGTGACTTTGGGGTCTACGGGTAATGCTCAGCTGCACAGCACCATTCAGTCTCTGTGGGGGGGTCAGGGTCGAGGGGGTCAGATGATTGACCACCTGGAGCCCCCTCACACCGTCATAATTTATAAATCACTTTGCCGTCTTTGACGTAGCTTCGAAAGGTTGGTTTGGGCTTTTGCTTCTTGGACTTAGGGGATGAAGGCGGTGAGTTAGTATTGACAGCAGGCAGTGGCATTGAGGTCGATGCCTTGTTCTTGTTACTTTTCTTGGCTTTGGGCTTGGGAGGCTTGTTTCCACACAGCTCGTCCCAATTTGGCAACTTGGTGGATTGTATATAAGTGGCATTTTCACCGTCCTCAGAAAGCTCGGTGAAGAAGGAGGCCTTGACAAAATATGATTCGGCTTATTCAAAAAGGACCTTAGTGGCTGGGATTGTCATTGCTACCTCACGTCCCGCAGGACTAGCCACCAGTTTTACACACTGATGGTACGTTGAGGGAACAACCTTGTTGATATGAATCCACGGTAAGCCAAGTAGAAGATGAAATGCAGGCTCATTGTCCATAACATGGAATGTAGTGTCGTGACAGACGGTTCTGACCATGAGGTCGACAGTGATATGGCTGAGGGTAGACTAGAGACCCTTTTTGAAGCCAGTGATCTTGATGGGGTCGCGTATGATCTTTATTGCAGGAATGTCGCCTCGTTGCAGAGTGATAAGGGGTATGATATTGACTGAGGCACCACAATCGACTAAGGCATGACAAAAGCCCATGCCATTGATGGTACATTCCAAGAACAGTGGCCGGTTATGATGCTTGACAGACAGCAAGTCTTTATCGGAGAAGAGCAATGCAGTAGATGGGACGTGTCGTAGCTCCGCTTGAGCAGTGAAGCATTCGAGACTGAGGTCTATAGTGATCTCGATCAGGCAGTTGGATAGATAGCTTCGGGCGGCGGGTGAAAACCCCATTTCTTCAAAGAACCCTTTGATCTTCGTCATTTGTCCAAAGAAGGATGTTGGCTGAGTGGCAGGAGGGGCGCAAGGTGCAACTGTTAGAATGGCCTCCATCGAGGTTTCAGTGATAACAGGCTCAACATGGTCAGTGATGGCCATGAGCACCTGATGCTCCCTGTTATTGTTGCCATGATATGGGTAAGGGTGCCCAAGCACATTGTTGTTCTTCCGTAACTTTAGGTCACCTGTCGTGACTTTCCTTGCAAAGATAGCTTTCAGCCCTTTGTAGTCTTTGATATGATGTCCAAGAGCTTGATGGTAAGGGCAGTAGTTGGGTCTGGCCTTCTCCACCTCCGTGACGTTGGTCCTCATTGGCGGCAATTGGAAGTTGTTGTCATTTGCCACCTATTTTGCCAAAAGTTCTTTGACCGTATTCAAATGACATGGGTAGTCAGGTGCGGGCTCTCATTGCCTTCGTTTGTCAGAGCGTTGTTCATACCCTATTCTGGTAGCACCCCAGGACCCGCTAAGGGACCCACTTTGCACGACACATCGCCCAGTCAGCGGTCAAGTTTTCAACGCTCGAGAGCCGGTCAAAGTAACGCATGCTCAAGTCACGTGAACCGCTCGTGAAGCGACCTCGGCGTGCCTTCCACCTCAAGGGGTCGGCCACCCTTGGGGGTCGGCCACCTGCCTTAACGACCGACGACCGTCGTTCGCGACCGCGCTCCGCTGTAGTCACGACGACCGTCGCTCTCGGCCGTGCTCCGTCGCCGCAACGACCCTCGCTCGCCGTCGCTCGCTCATAGTCACGATGACCGTCGCTCGCGACCGCGCTCCGTCATAGTCGCGACGACCGTCGCTCGCGACCGCTCTGCACCATAGTCCCGACGCCCGTCACCTTTGACCGTGCTCCGTTGTCACGACGACCGTCGCTCGCGGCCGCGCTCCACCGTAGTCGCGACGACCGTCGCCCTCGGCCGTGCTCCTTCGTCGCGATGACCGTCGCTCGTAGTCTCGACGACCGTCACTTGTGGCCGCTCTGTCGCCATGACAACCGTCGCTCACGGTCGCGCGCCATCCACGCAACGACCCTTGTTGCTCGGACGTCACTCTGCGACCCTCGTCACCCGCACTCCACCGCGCCCATGCGCCACAATCATGTTATATGCTTACGAGATGGGCTCACAACCTCAAAGCCATCGCCGTCTTCATTCCAGGGGGCTTTGCTCCGTGCTCCAGCACGAGGACCCTTCGCAGCGGGATAGGCAACTCCTCCGGGACACTATCTCTGCTAGGGTGCCTGCGTGACTGGCCTACGTGCTCTGGCACTGGGGGCTCGCGTCGGCACCCCTAAGGACTATGACCCCCGGGTCACTCCGAGATGGGAGCAGGTCTTCAGAAGGGCACTTGCCTAGTCCACCTGGCAGCTGGGCGTCGGGTCTTCCCCACCGCTGCCAGGCCTGTGGGATTCAGTAAGGGCTTGGACTGGAGGCTGGGGCAACGGGCTACTCTGACCATGCTACCGCGGCATGATCAGTCTCCTCAGACAGGTAGAGAGATGTCGCAAGGGCAGGGCAGCACGAACTTAGGGACCGGCAGTCCCAACGGAGGATCAGTGCTTTGGCCCCCCTGGCGACGTGTCGTTCCCAGGGGTGACACATGTCAACTTATGACACATGCACTAAATAGTGGACTTTGGAGCTTTTTCATAGATCTTTCTCTCATTTGAGCTTTTCACTTTCTCTCTCTAAAAAGACATTCTCTCTGAAATTCTAGTGAGAGAAACACACTTGGGCTCACGTCCACGAACCCTTGACGCTGCACCCTTTTCACTGACTGTAGACTGTCGTTCCTGTTCATCGTCACCCTGCCTGCGCAGTACTGCCAGCCCTCACGACCTGTCTGGGGAGCCTTGCCCTCAGCCCTTAGCATCGAACCATTTTCCGCACCTCCACGTAGCATCGAACCATTTTCCGCATCATCATTTTGGCGACTCCGCTGGGGAGGTGAGCATCGTGTTGCAGTCTGCATATCTTCCAGACTCAGGCACCATGCATGTGCAGCGGAGGGCTATGAGGACTACCAACAGTGCAGTTCATTCCTTGCTTGACACTCACGTAACCATGCCTCAGCAATGTATGGCTACTAGAACTACCGGTCACATCCTCTACCCAGCCATCCAAGAGGCCGTCATTTCCAGACTTGGAGAATATTCAAGCTAACATTGTTCTACTGGCACCACCCTTGGTGCTATGTCTCACTTCATTGGGGGCTTCACCCCTTGCCTACCCCAAGCAAGCCAAGCTCCCTACCCCTTCTGCATGCCTCTCATTGCAGCGACTTGATACGTGGTGCGCGGGGTGGCTCGAGCCACACTACTAAGTCTCAACTCCGTCAGCCGACATCCCCCTCGGGCAGTGCGACCTCGCGGGCATGCATGCAACACATCTTGCCAACCCACCCGTGCCTCGGTCATTTAGTGGGTCGTCGATGCCGACCCACCGCCGAGCTCCACTCTCCGTCTTCGACACTTAGAAAAATTTCTTCATTTTTCGCGGTCGGGTCATCACCCCCGCGACTTCGCTCGGCACCCTCCCCCCTCTTCGACACTTAGAAAGAATTTCTTCATTTTTCGCGGTCGGGTCATCACCCCCGCGACTTCGCTCGGCACCCTCCTCTCCCTTCGACACTTAGAAAAATTTCTTCATTTTTTGCGGTCAGGTCATCACCTCCGCGACTTCGCTCGGCACCCTCCCCTCCCTTCGACACTTAGAAAAATTTCTTCATTTTTCGCGGTCGGGTCATCACCCCCGCGACTTCGCTCGGCACCCTCCCCTCTCTTCGACACTTAGAAAAATTTCTTCATTTTTCGCAGTAGGGTCATCACCCCCGCGACTTCGCTCGGCACCCTCCCCTCTCTTCGACACTTAGAAAAATTTCTTCATTTTTCGCAGTAGGGGTCATCACCCCCGCGACTTCGCTCGGCACCCTCCCCTCTCTTCGACACTTAGAAAAATTTCTTCATTTTTCACGGTCGGGTCATCACCCCTGCGACTTCGCTCGGCACCTTCCCCTCTCTTCGACACTTAGAAAAATTTCTTCATTTTTTGCGGTCAGGTCATCACCCCCGCGACTTCGCTCGGCACCCTCCCCTCTCTTCGACACTTAGAAAAATTTCTTCATTTTTCGCGATCAGGTCATCACCCCCGCGACTCCACTCGTCGCTCTTGTCACTCTTCAACACTTAGAAAAATTTCTTCATTTTTCGCGGTCGGGTCATCACCCCCGCGACTTCGCTCGGCACCCTCCCCCTCTTCGACACTTAGAAAGAATTTCTTCATTTTTCGCGGTCGGGTCATCACCCCCGCGACTTCGCTCGGCACCCTCCTCTCCCTTCGACACTTAGAAAAATTTCTTCATTTTTTGCGGTCAGGTCATCACCCCCGCGACTTCGCTCGGCACCCTCCCCTCCCTTCGACACTTAGAAAAATTTCTTCATTTTTCGCGGTCGGGTCATCACCCCCGCGACTTCGCTCGGCACCCTCCCCTCTCTTCGACACTTAGAAAAATTTCTTCATTTTTCGCAGTAGGGTCATCACCCCCGCGACTTCGCTCGGCACCCTCCCCTCTCTTCGACACTTAGAAAAATTTCTTCATTTTTTGCAGTAGGGGTCATCACCCCCGCGACTTCGCTCGGCACCCTCCCTCTCTTCGACACTTAGAAAAATTTCTTCATTTTTCACGGTCGGGTCATCACCCCTGCGACTTCGCTCGGCACCTTCCCCTCTCTTCGACACTTAGAAAAATTTCTTCATTTTTTGCGGTCAGGTCATCACCCCCGCGACTTCGCTCGGCACCCTCCCCTCTCTTCGACACTTAGAAAAATTTCTTCATTTTTCGCGATCAGGTCATCACCCCCGCGACTCCACTCGTCGCTCTTGTCACTCTTCAACACTTAGAAACATTTCTTCATTTTTCGCGGTCGGGTCATCACCCTCATTCTATACTTAGAAAAATTTTCACAAAAATTTTTCACCCTCCGGTGCTCTCTCCAACACTTAGAAAATTTTCATCAATCCCCAACCTCCCTCTTTCTCTCCCTTTCACCTAAAAATTATTTCTTCCTCCAAATTTTACATCCCCTCTCATGCTGCTTTTATAGGCTCCCAAAAAAAAAAAATTAGCATTGCAATTTTTTATTTCCAAAGTCAAAATCAAAAAGCAGCCCAGATGGGCAGAACCCGAACCGCGAGGGCCCCGACCCGCGCCTGCCCCGGCCCGTTTCCCCTATCTTTTTTTATTTATTCAACTTGAACGGGTCAACCCGCCCGCCCATTGACCCGACCTGACCCAACCCTAATTTCCCTTCTCTTTCTCTCTTCTCCTAGCGCCGCAACGGCCCCTCCCCGGCATCTCCTTCTCTCGCCGAGCTCCCTCCTCACAATCCCACATGCCGCAGACCTCGTCGCAGCAGCCCACACCGCCGACGATGGCTTCTTCTTCTTCTTCTTCTCCTTCTGCTTTTTCTTCCGCTTCAGCCCCCCACCTTGCTCCACCGACCCCACTACCCCGCCGACCCCCCTGCTACCCCGACCCCCCCCCTCGGCCTCTCTCTCTCTCCCTATTCCCCGAACCCGCAAGCCCCACGGCGCCGTGGCCGCCAGCGACTTCTCTTTCCCTTCGTCTTTTTTTCTCTGCTCCGGCCCCTCCCCGCAACCCACCTGGCCGACCCCACTACCCGCCGACCCCCTGCTACCCCACCCCCCCCCCTCGGCCTCTCTCTCTCTCCCTCTTCCCCGAACCCGCAAGCCCCACGGCGCCATGGCCGCTGGCGACTTCTCTTTCCCTTTGTCTTTTTTTTTCTCTGCTTCGGCCCCTCCCCGCAACCCACCTGGCCGACCCCACTACCCCGCCGACCCCCCTGCTACCCTGACCCCCCCTCGGCCTCTCTCTCTCTCCCTCTTCCCCAATCCCGTAAGCCCGCATTGCGCGGCCGAAGGCGCTGCGCCGCCGACCCTTTCTTGTTTCATCTCCACCCCGCCAACCCCCCTGCTACCCCGCCTACCCCCCTTAGCCCCATCATACCTCTCTCCTCTCCCCCGCCCCACGGCTGACCACGGTAGCCTGCCGCCACCGCGCCATCCTCTCCATCTTCATTCTTCTTTCTTTTTTTCTTTTTCCCGCACATCCCAAAAGCCAAGGCCAAAAAAAAAAATTCTTTTTTTCCAACCTTGACCGCTGTGCATCGCTCGCGCACATGCGCCTGTCGCCCGGACTTCACCTCCGCGACGCCTGTCGCCCGAACATCGTCTCCGCGACCCTTGTCGCCCATACTTCATCCCTGCGGCGCCCGTCACCCGGACTTCATCTTTGCGTCGCCCGGACGCCGCCTTCCGCAACACTCGTTGCCCAGAGCTCGGGTGTCGACTCTGCGACCCCCAGTTGCCCGTCGCCCGGGGGCACCGTCTCCGCGACCCTCGTCGCCCGTCGCCCGGACACCGCCTTCCGCAACACTCGTTGCCCAGAGCCCGGGCGTCGACTCTGTGACCCCCAGTTGCCCGTCGCCCGGGTGCCGTCTTCGCAACACTCGTCGCTCGTCGCCCGAGGCGCCGTCTCCGCGACGCCGTCGCCCGGGGGGTGTCTCCGCGACCCTCGTCGCTTGTCGTCTGGGCGCTGTCTCTGTGCCCCTCGCCGCCCGGGGGCTATCTCCGCGACCCTCGTCGCCCGCCTTCGTCACTCAAAGACGATGTCAACAACTTTTCGGCCAAACGACATCAACATCTTACTATGTGTTTATGCGTGCGGCACCCGCTCAGCTTGCCCCTCCGCGCCCGCCGCACGCAGGGGGCTATGAACCCCCAACTTATTCTAGTTACAATCAAGGGCCCACTAGTGGACCCACTTTGCGCAACCCCCCCTTTTTTGTTTTAGTTTCGCTGCTTTTTTTTGGTTTGAAAAATACATTTTCACCATTTTCACAACGCTAACAAAAGCACCCACCATTTTCACAAGGCAACACCACATTCAGCCTCCACAGCCACAACGCCACACCTTCGGCCCGCTGCCCATCGCCCGGGCGCCATCTTTGCAACAATCGATCCCATCGCCCGGGCACCGACTCCGCGACCCCCAGTTGCACGTCGCTCGGGCGCCGTCTTCGCAACACTCATCGCTCGTCGCCCCGGCGCCGTCTCCGCGACGTCCGTCACCCGGGGGCCGCCTCCCCCAACCCTCGTTGCCCGTGACCCGGAGGCTGTCTCCGTGACCCTCGTCGCTCGTCGCCTAGGTGCCGTCTCTACTACCCTCGTCGCCAACGCCGTGCACACCTCCTACAACCCTCGTTGCCAGTCGCCCGGGGGCTGTCTCTGCGATCCCAGTTGCCCGTCGCCTGGGCGCCATCTCTGCGACCCTCATCGCTCATCACCCGGGCACCGTCTCCGCGACCCCCATCGCCAGCGCCGTGCGCACCTTCCGCGTCGACCCCTGTCACCAGCGCCGTGCGCACCTTTCGCAACATTCGTTGCCTATCGCCCAGAGGCTGTCTCCGCGACCCTCTCACTCGTCACCCGGGCACCGTCTTCGCGACCCCCGTCGCCAGCGCCGTGCGCACCTTCCACAACACTTGTTGCCCATCGCCCAGGGGCTATCTCCGCGACCTTCATCGCTCGTCACCCGGGTGCCGTCTCCCCGACCCCCGTCGCCAGCGCCACGCCCTCCGCAACAATCGCGGCCTATCACCAAGGCGCCGTCTCCGCAGCTCGTTGCCAATCGCCTGGGGCTATCTCCGCGACCCACGTCACTCGTAGCCCGGGCACCATCTCCGCGACCCACGTCACTCGTAGCCCAGGCACCGTCTCCGCGACCCACGTCGCCAGCGCCCTGCATACCTTCCGCGCGGACCCCCGCCACCAACGCCGTGCGCACCTTTCGCAACTCTTGTCGCCCGCGTTAGTTACGTCCGCGCGGCGGCTCTACAACTCTCATCGCCCTCACACATTTGTTGCTCGCGTCCGTGCTACAGCTCTGTGCTCCCGTCACCCGTGCTCCTTCGTGACTCTTGTTACCCGCGTGCCATCTCAGCGACATTCGTCGCCCGCGTCCGCGCGACAGCTCTACGACTCTCGTCGCAGGCCCTCCAACTCCGCGACTCTCGTCGTCCGCGCGCCACCTCTACGACCTTCGTCGCACGCATTCACATGACAGCTCCGCAACAGGCCCCGTCGCCCGCGTGCCGTCTCCTCGATCCACGTCGCCCGTGCCAACTCATCGCGTTATCTACAACGCGCGCTCAATGCCAATGGTCACTTGATGCTCGTCACCGACCGTGCACAATTGCCATGACGACATCACCAGGTATAGCTCCGCGACAGTCATCGCCGCGCCCTGGCGCCATGCTTATGATGCGTGCCCCAGGCACCAGGTATTGCTCCGCGACGTTCGTCGCCGCGCCCGTGCGCCATTCTCATCATGCATGCCCCTGGCACCAACTTTAGCTCCGTGACGTTCGTCGCCGCGCCCGTGCGCCATCTTCATGATACGTGCCCCCGGCACCAAGTATAGCTCCGCGACGTTCGTCGCCGCGCCCGTGCGCCATTCTCATCATGCATGCCCCCGGCACCAACTTTAGCTTCGCGACGTTCGTCGCCGCGCCCGTGTGCCATCTTCATGAGTATAGCTCCGCGACGTTCGTCGCCGCGCCCGTGCGCCATTCTCATCATGCGTGCCCCCGGCACCAACTTTAGCTTCGCGACCTTCGTCGCCGCGCCCGTGCGCCATCTTCATGATACGTGCCCCTGGCACCAAGTATAGCTCCACGACGTTCGTCGCCGTGCCCGTGCACCATTCTCATCATGCGTGCCCCCGGCACCAACTTTAGCTTCCCGACCTTCGTCGCCGCGCCAGTGCGCCATCTTCATGATACGTGCCCCCGGCACCAAGTATAGCTCCGCGACGTTCGTCGCCACGCCTGTGCGCCATTCTCATCATGCGTGCCCCTGCACCAACTTTAGCTTCGCGACCTTCGTCGCCGCACCCATGCGCCATTCTTATCACATGTGCCTGGCACAAAGTATTGCTTCGCGACGTTCGTCGCCGCACCACTTTCATGACATGTGCTCTGACACCAAGTATTGTCCCCGCGACAATAGTCGCATGCGCATGCACCACGACCATGCTACAAGCCTCCGGGCATAACACCCATTCACCACACCATGCGCCCCCGCCATGGGCGTGGAAGATCTTCGACCCACTCTCCGGAGTGTGCGGCATTCTGGGGGCTCCACTCGTAGTGCTCCGGCACGAGGACCCCTCCCTGCGGGACGGGCTGTATGCCGTCACCGGCTCAATCAAACTGCGGCATGGGCTGAGCGCCATCACGGGCTAGCGCCATCGCCGGCTCAATCAAACTGCAGGACGGGCTTCATGACGTCGCCAGCTCAATCAAACTGCGGGACGGGCTGTATGCCGTCGCCGGCTCAATCAAACTACGGCATGGGCTGAGCGCCATCACGGGCTAGCGCCATCGCCGGCTCAATCAAACTGCTACACGGGCTTAGCGTCATCGCCGGCTCCATCACCAGGGACCCTGGCCCCCGCAGCACATGGGCTGTAACCACATCGTTCATGCGTGCGACGCCCGCTTCGGTTGCCCTTCTGCGCGCGCCACACGCAGGGGGCTTATGTTCATACCCTATTCTGGTCGCACCCCAGGACCCGCTAAGGGACCCACTTTGCACGACACATCGCCCAGTCAGCGGTCAAGTTTTCAACGCTCGAGAACAAGTCAAAGCAACGCATGCTCAAGTCACGTGAACCGCTCGTGAAGCGACCTCGGCGTGCCTTCCACCTCAAGGGGTCGGCCACCCTTGGGGTTCGGCCACACCAAGGGGTCGGCCTCCCTTGGGGGTCGGCCACCCCAAGGGGGTCGACCACCTGCCTTGACGACCGATGACCGTCGTTGGCGACCGTGCTCCGCTGTAGTCACGACGACCGTCGCTCTCGGCCGTGCTCCGTCGCCGCAACGACCCTCGCTCGCCGTCGCTCGCTCATAGTCACGATGACCGTCGCTCGCGACCGCGCTCCTTCATAGTCGCGACGACCGTCCCACGCGACCGCTCTCCACCATGGTCCCGACGCCCGTCACCTTTGACCGTGCTCCGTTGTCACGACGACCGTCGCTCGCGGCCGCGCTCTGCCGTAGTCGCGACGACCGTCGCCCTCGGCCATGCTCCTTCGTCGCGATGACCGTCGCTCGTAGTCTCGACGACCGTCACTTGTGGCCGCTCTTTCGCCATGACAACCGTCGCTCAGGGTCGCGCGCCATCAACGCAGCGACCCTTGTTGCTCGGACGTCACTCTGCGACCCTCGTCGCCCGCACTCCACCGCGCCCATGCGCCACAATTATGTTATATGCTTACGGGATGGGCTCACAACCTCAAAGCCATCGCCGTCTTCATTCCAGGGGGGCTTCGCTCCGTGCTCCGGCACGAGGACCCTTCGCAGCGGGATAGGCAACTCCTCTAGGACACTATCTCCACCAGGGTGCCTGCGTGACTGGCCTACGTGCTCTGGCACTGGGGGCTCGCGTCGGCACCCCTAAGGACTATGACCCCCGGGTCACTCCGAGATGGAAGCAGGTCTTCGGAAGGGCATCTTGCCTAGTCCACCTGGCAGCTGGGCGTCGGGTCTTCCCCACCGCTGCCAGGCCTGTGGGATTCAGTAAGGGCTTGGACTGGAGGCTGGGGCAACGGGCTACTCTGACCATGCTACCGCGGCATGATCAGTCTCCTCAGACAGGCAGAGAGATGTCGCAAGGGCAGGGCAGCACGAACTTAGGGACCGGCAGTCCAACGGAGGATCAGTGCTTTGGCCCCCCTGGCGACGTGTCGTTCCCAGGGGGTGACACATGTCAACTTATGACACATGCACATTTTTGCCTATAAATAGTGGACTTTGGAGCTTTTTCATAGATCTTTCTCTCATTTGAGCTTTTCACTTTCTCTCTCTAAAAAGACATTCTCTCTGAAATTCTAGTGAGAGAAACACACTTGGGCTCACGTCCACGAACCCTTGACGCTGCACCCTTTTCACGGACTGTAGACTGTCGTTCCTGTTCATCGTCACCCTGCCTGCGCAGCACTGCCAGCCCTCACGACCTGTCTGGGGAGCCTTGCCCTCAGCCCTTATGCCGTCCTTGCTGTCTCCCACGTTGCCTACCTGGAAGCTGACTCAGACTGCATCTTTTGTGGCACCTCCACGTAGCATCGAACCATTTTCCGCATCATCAAGCGTCTGTCCCCATCTTGGAATTGACGCTTGAAGCCATTGTATCTGTTGTTGTTGTTGTTGTTGCTCTTGTTACGTTGAGTGCCGACTATGTCTGCTGAGGCCAGCAGTGCATTCTGCGGTCGAGGCTTCCACGGCTTGACAGGGCTGACCGACTAGTAAGTATAGTGGGCTGTTTCCTTGAGGTGTCGCCATGACCTTAATTGTAAGTTCTCAATCGCTCATGTTCTTGATGCATATTGGAACTAGGGTCTCATCTTTGTTGAAGTCCATGCGCTCGACGCATTTGAGATGGAAGCGGTGCACGTACCTGTTCAAGTCTTCTCCCGGGTTCTAACGTATACCGGCAATGTCAACGATAGTGACCTGTTCAGCTTCGTAATGAAACTTGTCCAAGAATATCTGGACTATGTCGTTCCATGAATGGATAGTCCCCGTAGGATTCTGATGTACCAAGTGTAAGCCAAGCCTGTAAGGGACTTATGAAATTTTCTCAACTTCCCCTGTCCCCTGGACCAATGCTCTAACGAGCCTGCAAATCTTGTCAAGTGCTTACGAGCGTTACCTTCATGTCTGTTGAAGATCAAAAAGGTAGGTTGCTTGTACGTGAGGGGTAGGGTGTGATGGCTATGTCGTTGGCGTATGGTGCATGCCCTGTCAGCCTAGCTGAAGAGTCAGGTGCAGAGTTCTCTGAGAGACGGTGGATGAATGCTTCCAAGTCTGATCGAGTGACATAGTTGGGGGATGGTTCTTCATTTTCGGTTAGAGGATGATGACTGGTTGGGGCGCCGCGAGCCCCCAAACCCCTAGATGGGGTAACTTGGTGAGCAGGAGCAATGGATACATGATAGGGGTTGGTGGAGGCAATTATACATGGGCATGGGTGGGTGGGCGAGACATGTCCACCACTTGACCGGTTGTTTGATGTTGTTCTGTTGGGTAGGGATTAGGCTCCATCTCAATGGATTTGGGACTTTCGGAAGAGCTTCAGGCCGGCACATGTGAGGTGTGACAACAGGGAGGACATATTGCAACACTGGTCCAAGGTCTCCTTGTGGCTTGCGTGATGGCATCACGAGATACGGTGTGTCGGCTACAGGTGGTGAAGATGTCGCGAGTCCTACCATCAAGGATCTGGATGATCGAGGCAGCGGTGGTCGCGACACTGGGGCCTGAGTGGCGTTAGGAGCCAACCCAGGTCCTGAAGGTTGAACTGGTGCAGTAGGTTGTTGTGAGGCCAACGCCTGTATGGATCTTTGCATTTCCATAATGGTGACCATGAGAGTGGTATGCGAGTCTTATAGGTTGGCTGTGGTAAGAGTGAGCTGCTGGATGGCCGCGCTGACTACAACTTGTACGTCAGGTGCATTAGTTAGTTGCTGGTCTTAGAGACGCATGGCATTAGTTCCTTCTTGTTCACCAAATCGATCCTCCTCTTGCGCCGTATGGATAAGGCCCTTGCCGGTAGCCCTCGTAACTCTCCGTTGCACAAGCATGGTGCCTAAGTATGGAAGGTATGCAGACTACAATACAATGCACACCTCCCCAGCGGAGTCGCCAAAATGATGCCAAGGAAAGTGGGTTCATACCTACGTGAAGGTGCCACAAAGGCTGCAGTTCGAGTCAGCTTCTATGTTTGCAAAGTGAGAGACAGTGAGGGAGGAGTAAGGGCAGAGAGCAAGGCTTCCCATGCAGGCCGTGAGGAGTGGCAGTGCTACGGAGGCAAGGCTGAGACGAACAAGGCCGGCAGTCGGCAGTCCAAGTCAGGGTCCAATGTTGCGTCCAAAGTTACGGTCCAAATTTTTGTTCAATTTGTGTTTCTCTCTCTAAAATCCAAGAGCTCTCAAATTTTAAAGTGAGAAAGTGATTTTTGTAGGAATGAGCAAAAGTCCCAAAAAAAGTCCCTTTTTGAGTCATAAAGTCCACTATTTATAGGAAACAGTGTGCCTGTGTCATCAAGTGCTGCATGTCGTCCCCTGGGAGTGACACATCACCAAGGGGTCCCAAAATACCGGTTCTCTGTTGGACTACCGGTTCCCAAATTTGTGTTTCCTGCACCACACAACGTTGCTCTACCTGTCTGAAAAGACTGACCACACCATGACAGCATGATCAAAGTCAGCCCATTGCCCCGGCCACCGGTCCAAGCCCTTACTGAATCCTAAAGGGTGCGTCAAGAGATGCGTAGAGAACCTGACAACGGTGAGGGTTGTGCCTATAACAAACTGACAAGGAGACTAGGCGCGATGCTCTCCAAAGACCTGCTCTCATCCCGGAGTGACCCGGAGGTCATTGTCTTGGGGGCACCGATGATCACCGCTAACGTGAGTGGACATGGTCACAGCTCAGTGCCTAGTATCATGCAAGTCACCCCAGGCGGTGATAGCTTTGTGGTAACGAGCCTATCCCGCTACGAAGGGTCCTCGTGCCGGAGCACTACGAACAAAGCCCCCCAAAATTAAGACGGTGATAGCTTTGTGGTAACGAGCCTATCCCGCTGTGAAGGGTCCTCGTGCCGGAACACTACGAGCAAAGCCCCCAAGAATGAAGACGATGATAGCTTTGGGGTAACGAGCCTATTCCGCTGCTAAGGGTCCTTGTGCCGAAGCACTACGAGCGGAGCCCCCCTCGAAATGCTGCACACTCTGGAGAGTGGGTCGGAGCATGTTCCACGTCCATGGCGGGGGTGGCATGCTGTGGTGAATAAGTGTGATGCTTGGAGGCCTGTAACATGATTGCGGCATATGGGCGCAATGCCAATGGCATGAGACATTGATTATGCGCACGGGTGTGGCGACGAATGTCGCAGAGATAATACCTAGTGCCGGGGCACGTATCATGGAAGTGCGGGTGTGGCGACGAACGTTGCGGAGATAATACCTGGTGCCGGGGCACATATCATGGAAGTGGCGCATGGGCGCGGCGACGAACGTTGCGGAGACAATACCTGGTGTCGGGGCACATATCATGAAGGTGGCACACGGGAGTGGCGACGAACGTCGTGGAGATAATACCGGGTGCTGGGCACATATCATGAAAGTGGTGCACGAGCATGGCGATGAACGTCGCGGAGACGGAGCACGGTCACGTATCGGGTGTCCTGAAGATGGGGCGTGAGCCAAGTGTGTATGTCATATCAAAATAATAAGTGTGATCTTTAGTAATGAAAAAGTTAGGAATGATGATACGCGGTCGTCGGCGACGGGTCATTCAGCGGTAGTGCGCGAATTTGCGCGACAGGCATCGTGGGGGTGGTGCATGGTTGCGAGCGATGCACGACGGACGTTGCAAGGTTGTAACGCCCCCGAAAATCCAGAGCTCCGCCGCCCCGAACTCCCAGGTCGTTAACCCACCGGATCACATCAAACCTATCAGATCTGTTCACTAACACATACTTTACAACATCTAATCTGATACTATCTTAACATTCTTCAAATGCATGCTTTCAAGGTTGCTCGAACTCAAACTGTCAAAATCTAAGTTCTTTACAACTCGAGTCCTTATGAGTGAATTGACAGTACCGACCCGCGCAGGGACCTCATTACCTAGTAGTGATGGGCTCATCGGAACCTCACACAGACTCTAACCCATTCCCGAACCTGCTACAGCTTATCATTACCTGCAGAAGGGAGCCAAACGGAGGGTGACCTTTTGAGTGCTCAGTAAGGTCGCACAAGGACTAGCCACAGGATTACAAAACGATTCCAAGAATCCAACTGACAAAGATTTCCAGAATACTTCAAACGGTCAAAAAACTCAATGATTCTCAAAATGATCAAAAATCATAGAGACAGATACAAAAATAAACAATAATACCCATGATAGGTTCCAGAACAATTAATAAAAGATCATCTTCAAAATACAACAGAATTTTCTCGCGATAAATCATCTGAAATAGCTCTTTTCAAAATACACTGAATTTCTCAAGGGATTTCAACTCAAGCACAAATTATTTCAGAGAATACTTTCCAGTCATTACCGTAGCAGTCACGGAAATATACATAACAGAGAAAATCAAAAATCAATGCTGATCCTGGGCGGTCACGATGCCATTCCGGCAAAGCACAGAAGTGTACACATGCATATGTACCAGAATAATTACTAGTCCACTTGGGTACTAGCCTGCATTCCATGCAGGATTCAGACCGGCCTTATTATGCCCTCCCACAGAACAAAAACCAAGGTCAACACAAAAAAATCAACAATATCAATGAACTTTAACATAAGCTCAATCACCGAAATCAATTCGGATCCCAATAACAATAATCATACTGACATAAGTTAGCATTCAGAATTTTCAGAAGAAAATCACAGATAAATAACAAAGATGATTGCGAATAATTAATGATTTTTAAGCGCAACAATCAGAAAGAACGGATACATACAATTATCAAATTGCTCAGCATGCAATACAGGCGAGCATTATAAGATTTCCAAACAATCGATTCAGGTTCAATATTGGGGTTTTCTGGGTAATAACATGCTGATAGCCATACATAATTCAAAGTTCAGCATTAGCCATAAATATATCAAATGAGTACTTACGAGTACGAGTTATCAAAATAAGGGTTCGGACGAAAGTCCTTCCCCAGGGTTCAGATAGAATCTCTTACCTGGATCCGCAGCTAAATTATCCTAACCGGAAGTCTTTAGCTTTAACCTTAACGGAATAATCGAACCGTTAGAATACAGCCTACAAAACAAAAGTATAACTTAATATAAACTCACGCATGCTCCCAAAATGAACCTCCCCTCACCGGGTACGTAAAATTACTAAAATACCCCTAGGGTGTAAAATTACCAAAATGCCCCTCTCAGACTTAATTAACCAAAATGGTCTTCCCATAAGTAGAATCACTGAAATAAACTTCCCATACGTAAATTTATGTAAAAATACATTTCTTAGGTCAAATTACCAAAATACCCCTTTGGGGTGGCAAATTACCAAAATACCCCCGTTACACATTAATTCTCAAAATGACTTTTTCATAAGCAAAGTCACTAAAATAATCTTGTTGTATGTAAATTTACTTCAAAATACCTCTTATAGGTAAAATTACCAAAATTCCCCCTTGAGGGTGGTAAATTACCAAAACACCCCTGGGGGTTTTCGGCACCGAAAAAATCTCAAAAATATCCTAAACCGCTATTTTAAGCATCCCGATGTCATTTCTGACTAAAAAGTATTTTAGAAAATTTTCGTCCGAATATCACGAACTAATGTCCAGATCGAGGGCTAAAAGGCCAGTTTCGCGAAAAATACCTATCGGTCTCAAAATGGCACAAAATTTTAGAATGTGAAATATATCAGTAAAATAAGATATGCATAAAAGTTTCAGATCAAAATATCTTGGTTTGATATGCTAAATGATTCGATAAAGTTCTTTAATCGGTACCCCAATTTAGTAAAAGAATAAAATATTTTTGATTAATTAGGTTATTTGATTGATAATTAATGGATTGATACTGGAAATAAAATATATTTTATTTTCAAAATGGAAAAGTTCTTTAAAAAGAAACAAAAGTTGGAAGAACTCTTGCAGCCTAATAAGAATGAGTGTAGAAATCAAAACACTTTTCCACGGTCTCCAATTCCAACGGTAAGGGACAAGGCTCCCATTGTGCATCATGATGTTCATTTCAGGCATTCAAGCAGAGTTATCGATGAGTTCAACTTTGACGAGCTTATTGCGAATCCTGGGTTGCGTCCGAATATTTGGGATTATGGTCCTAATGTTCGAGATAAAGTTCGACGAACGTATAGGTCGATATATATTTAGCACCCCCAGGGTGAAATCCTCGCTCCGTCATTGACCGCGTTACTACGTGGAGCAGGCAACTCCCCAGGTACCATGAATGAGCATAGTACATGAGAGAGAGAGAGAGAGAGAGAGAGAGCGCAAAGTTTCTTCTATTAGAGAGAGCAAGTCAAGGGCAGGTGGCAGAATTTAAATAGTAGGATAATCATCTAACATTTTGCCCACACATCCCTCCATGACCAAGTATGGTTGGCATAATTACGCCTTTTAAACCCCCATTGGAGAGGTCCACTCTCTCCCCAAACACACATTTTTTTCCGTGTTTTGACTTTTAAAATTTTCAGTACCTCCCCCTCTCGTCCACATATAAAGAACAAACCTAATCCTCAACTCCCAACAGCAGCTTACCTTCAATCTACATTCGATATACTTTCTCCACATTTTTTTCTCATCTGGGTTGTCTTCAGTTCTCCTCTACATTTTGCGTCTAAAGTTTTAAGTCTTGAATTTTGTTGAATTTTTTAGACTCTCTAACGGGTAAAATTGAAGTTCTTTCATTTTTCCTTTGCCCCATTTCACTAGATATCATGAAAGACCCGGTGACCCTCTCCACCAATAACATACAACCGCCAGAGTATCGAGAAATGGATATCCTCTGCAAAAAGCAGCACTTGCCCCGTCACCAAACAATCCCTTTCGGATTCCGAGTTAACCCCAAACCACACCCTCAGGGGACTCATCCAATCATGGTGCACCCTAAATGCTTCATATGGCCTAGATCGGATTCCAACTAGGGCTGTAAATGAACAGAGTTGTTCACGAACAGCTCGTTGTTCGTTCCCTTTGGAACTCGTTCATGTTCGTTCATATAATACGTGAACCGAACACGAACACAATTTTAGAGTTCATTTATTAAACGAGCCGAGTTTGAACATGATAGTGTTTTTTTATTAATGTTCGTAAACTAGAGGGCTCGTTTACTTAACGACCCGAACACGAGCCGAGCCTTATAAACGAACATTGGTTCATTTACCCATTAAATATATAATATATAACCTAAAATATCTAAATCTTCTTATCCTCTCGCTCTCTCTCTCTCTTTAATTTATTTTCCTTCTCTCAGACCCTCTTTCATCAGCCTGGCACACCACCGGCCATACCGCCACCCACACCACCGGCCACACCGCCACCCACACCACCTACCACACCCCTCCCACACCACCAGCCACACCACCGGCCACATCGCTGCCCACACCACTAGCCACACCACCGCCAGACCACCTTATCTCTTGTTACAATGCCAAGTCCTCTCTTTTCGGTAACACAACCCGCCGTAATGCGCCTTCTCAAGATAGGCCACAAGCCCACAAACCCAATCAGGTATGATTAAATTGGGGGTATATGAAAGCAAATGGCTCAGATTCGCAAGCTGTTGAGCTTCATCGATGGCCGTCGTGCGCTGTATAGCTTCATCAATGGTGTGATTTTGCTATTTTTTGGAGTTTCTTCCATCTTCTGAGGTATGTCTATCCTTTGTAATGAAGTAATTTATTGAGGGATTGAGGGATCTAAGAAAATTAGGGATTTCATCTGATTTGGTGCAAAAACCCGAGTCGAGCTCTGAAGCTTGAGTTCGGCTCGTTTAATTAAACGAGTTGAGCGAGCCAAGCCCGAGTTTGAAGGACATGAACTCGAGCCGAGTTCGAACAATTTTTTTGGGCCCCTTAGCGAACTCGAGCCGAGTTCCAACATACCAAGTCTTACAAAAACTAAGCTCGAACATGCCCATGTTAGGCTCGAACTCGGTTCGTATACAACCCTAATTCCAACACCAAAGCCACCAATCAGCGAAACCCAGATCATTAAACTTCTAAAAGACTCCAAATCCCCACAGTTCCAACTCAAGATTCTGAAAAGACTGAAATCAATTGCCTTGGAGTACGACACAAACAAACGTTGTATGGAAGCCGCTGGTGCATTGGACTACCTAGCTTCTCTCCTAACCAACCGTAATGAAAATGAGCCATGGGAAGCTGAAGAAGGCAATAGAGCAAGTGATGCCGCCATAAACATTTTATATCATCTCAAACTATTCGAAGCGAGCTTCAAATCTCTCATAGCAAAAAATGCGAAGTTTATATCCTCGTTGATGCGTGTCATGCAAGGAGGAAACTACGAATCATGTTATTAATATCCGCAATGGAATTGGCAGAGCCCATTCAACTAATCACGTTCAAACGTGAGTTTTTCTCTGAACTAGTCTACGTGTTACATGATCAAAGCGCCCACAAGGCATCCAAACCTACAATACAATTACTTATTAACGTCTTTCCATGGGGACACAACCCGATTAAAGCTGTTGAAGTTGGCACCATGTTCGCCTTGATCGATATTCTTCTTGAGACAGCGGAAAAAAGGGTTTGTGAGCAGGTTTTGATGGTGTTGGATCAGTTATGTTAGTGCGCTGAAGGAAGAGCTGAGCTGTTGAAGCATGGTGCTGGGTTGGCGGTTGTGCCAAAGAAAATACTTAGGGTTTCGCAAGTGGTAAGCGACCGGGCGTTAGGGTTTTGCTTTCGGTTTCAAAGTTTTCTGCAAATAATTCGAGCGTGGTTCAAGAGATGTTGCAGTTAGGAGTGGTGGCAAAGTTGTGCTTGGTGCTTCAAGTGGATCGTGGTAGCAAGACTAAGGAAAAGGCCAGGGAGATACTTAAATTGCACGCAAAGTCATGGAAGAATTCTTCATGCCTCCCCATGAGTTTGCTTTCTTCATATCCTTCTTGAAGAAAAGAGATACGTTTTCACACGACTGATTTTTTGTACATAAAAGAATTAACGGTAGTACATAGTGTAGATTTAGTGCCCAACAACTATTTTCATGATTGATGGATTCGTTCTACGGTTCAAGAACATTTAAAGTTGAGCAAAAGCGGTAGTCTTACGCCTGTTAATATTCTCTTATTTCTCCTTTTTTTTGTTGGCTGGCCATACGGTGTTTAGCACTTTTTTTGCATCACTAAATAAAAGTCACTAGAAACATTTAGGGACGATTGATTGTTGCTTTATAAGGGGTTGTAGCCAAATTTTTTCCTTCAACTTAAGTAGGTAGTTCCTAATAAATATTACTAAGTAATGTTATCAAACTTGTCTAAAATCATTGGATCTGCCACATAATAATAATAATAATAATAATAATAATAAGTATACAAAAGTTAGCAAGTGGGCCAAAATTCTCAACATGGTTTAGCCGAAATGGTGGAAAGGAAAGTAAAACTATATTTTTTTGTTCCATGAGTAAAGTTTGAGTACTCTGTTCTATCAAAACAACATTCGTAACATGCAGACGACAGAAGCATTCTTTTAATTTTTATGCGCATCTATCCGACATAGAATGAAAACTTATATGTGGAGTTCGAATAGTTGTCGAAGATGTTCTTCTTAAAGTCCTTAAAGTACCAGTAACCTCTGATTCGAGCCTTTTGTGCAACTAGAATTGAGCAGGGAATACTGTTTTTTCATCTCCACCTGCTTTCTAATTTGAGCCTTAATATTTAAAGCTACTAGATTTGAATCATTGATCTGGACACATACATTGACTTAACTTATATTACAATAGGATTTCTTATTTCAATTAGGTTCCTTATGAGTTGATCAAAGATAAATTTTAAAAGGTTGAACTGCCGACCACCCAGCGCTCAAACAACTATAGCTCACCGGATGAGAAGAGTTGAAGTCACTGGTCCGAAAAATGGTTGTCGACAAGTGATTTTTTTATAGCCGGAGATATCTCGCATTTCCATCAGATCTGAACAGACTGTGGCCGTCTTGTGCAGTCAAACAACAGGAGGTAAAACTGCAGATATTGCTGCCACTAGAAGCTTGACCAGTCCTCTGCAGTAATCACATCCAGTGGTAGAACCATGATTTCAATTTAAGGGGTGTAAAAAATATATCGAAGTCACTAAATTATTTTATAAGTAAAATATTAGTACACAAAAACTGAGTGCATCTTCCTATAATACACAAAAAAAACTAAAAAGCAGGCAGCATATTAAAAACATTGCTATTGAAAAAGAGAGAGCCGTACCAAATAGTTTATTAGTTCAAAATCTATCTCAAGTCTCTGATCCTCAAACTTTTTAGTAGCAAACATATGATGGATTGATGGGATTCTCTTGATTTGCCGCTCATTGAATATTGTTTGACCAAAAGTTCACACATCAAAGGCATTGCTCATTGTTCAAACGGTTTTACTTTGAGTATACATCCAAATCTATTTTTAAAATTGTAATTCATACCCTAATGTATTCAGTTCTAAGTAGGAGAGGAAAATATCAGAAAGAGAATTTTTCACGATGTCGATGAAATTTCATTAGTGCGAGTCAATGTATCTTTTTAGATTTGGCAGACCTGAATTCTTTAACAATTGGTGTATATACACGGATACACATATGTATCATATGATTGGTATTCTCTGGAAGTGAGATCTAATTTTTAGTTTACCTGTCTATTTTTGCTTTGGAGTTATTGATTCCTTTACGATCTGCCCTAACCAATTGGCAGTAATAATCCGCCCTCGTTTCAAAATTATGGTTTTTGGAAGTGATACTTTGAAAGCCTAATAGAGTGGTATATTATTAGGTTGATCTTGATGGAGTTTATGAAGAATTCCAAAAGAGTTCAGAGCATATATATCCCCAAGTTCCCACTTCCCATAAAACAAATCATTCAATTTGCAATTAAAGCAAAACTCTTCAAATTGCAAATAAAGAAAAATTAAGAAAAAATATATAGACATGCTAGAGAGGTTTACATCCATATAACCATATTGTACAATGAAGTCTAAGATTTTAACTTTGACTTATCCTCCCCTACTGTGAAGATCGTCTTTTCCTTTTATTGTTGCGAAAAAGATAATAGGTAGTCGTGGACAAATCCTTGTTACTCATTCACTAAAGTCATATAGGCTCTGTTCTAGATTTAACCAAGCAGGGAATTTTTTTTTTGTTTAAGGTTCAGGGGGTACATTAGCCCCCCCTGATGCAAAGGTGGTTCCGCCAGTGATCACAGCCACCTCAGGCGACATATTGTCTATCCCCAGAAATGCGCCTGCATGCTCTCACTAAATCCTTATGAACATATCTAATTTTTAACAGTCGGACTCTCTTAGATACAAGTTTAATTCTCCAGCAAGAATCCCCGTTGCACGCTGCCGTTGATTGGCCGTCAGCCATATTTGGCCACCTCTGTTATCTAGAGTACAAGTAACTAACAACAGAAAAGGGCCAATTTTTTGTAGCTCATTCTCTGAAGCCGGAGGAAAGAAAGTGATTTGTTGCTGCTGTTGTTATCGAAAGGTGCTTTCATTCTACTTTTGCTATGAAACACATGTATCTCATCTTCTTCGTTGGTTTAAGCATTTATCATTTTTGCTACATAATGATGGATATATGCCTTGAGATGGGGTTGAAGCTCCGTCTGAGAAAATGTTGCTCTTGTTTGGATCTTCTATTGCTGCAGAACTGTAGTGATGTTGGGGGATGGGATCAGTCTTGGTTGATGAATTATATGAGAGGGATTTTGGCTCTAAAGATGATATCAAAGTTGAATTTTGTGCTACACTTCGAAGCACAAGCAATTTAATATCGAGTCTCTATGTTCCAAACCTCACGAATCCGATTGCTAACCAAACTAAAATTGGTGAATACATTTCTATTGACCGTGAGCACTATAAGCTCTTCTGTAAGGCCCAAAAGAAAGTTAGTTCTACTAAAAAAGTATGGGATTACACAAGTGAGGTCCTTTATCGAAAGAATAACCATTTTTCGCTATCTTTGGGGTGAGTATATGTCACTCAGTGGTACTAGATGGAGGAATCGAATTTGTAAAGAATGATAGCATTTCCAATAATGTATCAAATCATGTTTGCCCAACCGTGTTGTTTTGCAACATTCTTTCAGTTAAATGGAGTTTATTGAGCATTTTCCTTCCATGGCTAAGTCCATCACTCTCACCAATTATCCTATGGTGGATGGTGGAATTTGGAGTAGGCATAAATCCAATAGTAAACATTGTTCTTCAATAATTGATAGACCGTACGCAATGGTTATTGTACAAGAGCAGTTCCTTGTTCAAATGATACTTGAACTTGACCAAGGAACTTTAACTCCATTTGAACTATGATCTTATATTACATGCCCTGTTGAGAGTACTCGAGGGCAAGTCCTCTTGTGGGGGTCGAGTTTGGTGCCTCTATCACCCAAAATGCGCTGATCGGCGTCTAACCAAGTCAGTTTCAAGGGAAGAGTAACGGTCGAAATTGCCGAGGATCCTCTTAATCCTTGTTAAGATGGTTTTATTCCACTTGTCAAGCATCTTTACAAAAAGTTCAAGCTTCTGCCCGTCTAGTCCTTTTTGCCTTTTCTAGGTTCTTGTACCGATTCGCAAGGATACTTTGATTTAGTTTTCCGTTCAGTAACTCAAGTACAAAGTAGCTATACTATTTGCAAGAAAATGAACACTTACCCTCCCAACCATTGGCCTACTGCCGTTTGTCATCCTTTTAAAGATTAATTTATTTTCATTATCAGGAGTAAAAGAAACTCTTGCACCTTTATTGGCTCATCCATGTTGTTTCATGGCCCGTCTGCTCTTCTTGGATATTCAACTTTTTTGTAGTTTGGTTTTATAATGAATATATTAGATTTACAAAATAACCACTCTAATTGATCTAGAAAGATTAATAACATTGATTTTAAGATGGTAGATAGAATTGCATAAATTTTTTTCCATTTCTCAATTAGATTAGATATTTTAAAAAGGAAAATTTTGAAAAGGTAATCATGGCTGAAAATTGGGGAAAGGCAAGATTTCAAGATTAGATAGGGAAGCTAGGAATGGAAGAGAAAAAATTAAGGGGATAGGGCAAGATTTTATGGTTTCGGGCTTAGAAAGAGAAGGAAAGTGGGTGATGAAATTCTGAAATTGATAGTTTAATTAGGAATTTAGGTTTGCCTCTGTGTATGTGTGTGTGTGTGTGTGTGTGTGTGAGAGAGAGAGAGAGAGAGAACAACACGTGAGAGGAAAGAAAATTGTGAAACTAAATGTATGTGAGAGGGGAAAATGAACTGGCTTAAAACATGTAATAAAAATGGTTAATATTCTATAATTAATTAAATTGACAAAAGTAGAGATATAATTAGATTTGATTTTGTGCAAATTCTTTAAAAATAGTTGTGAAAACAAATTTTAATTAGATTAATGAGATAATGATAATTATGGAAACTTTAGTGAGGTGCTATAATTGCAAGTTACTTTTGAAATTTAAATTCATAAGATAAATTTTAACTGCATGGTGAGAGATAACCGAATTCAAAAGTAGAAAGTTATAATTATGAGTAATTAAAGTTGGTTTCATATACCATTAAATGAAATCCACATGACAAAATAAGAGAACGTCCACGTAAGCAATGAAGTAGATACATTCTCTCAGCTTCAGCTTATATATATATATATATATATATATATATATGGAAAAGTGAATATGTGTCTAGCCTTAGGCAACTTGCCTAAGGTTAGAGACCAAAACTACGTAGTTTTGCAACAAAAATAATTGCTTCCTTTTCTTTTTTTTTTTCAATTTTTTCTTGTTTTTGACTTAGACTAGATCATCTATATCCATTATGTGTCCTATGTTCAGCCACAAGCAACACCGATCCCGCCCACCACTTTTAGCACCACCGATAAGCTTCATGGTAGAATATACCGCCGCCTTAACTTTCAAGCACCACCAATCCAATATTAATCTCAACCAGCACTAATATGGCCATGGCATTAGAGATGTCAAACGGGTCGGGCGGCCCGGTCCGGCCCAGCCCAAAAAAAGCCCGGGCCGGCCCGGCCCGTTCATGAACAGGGCTGGCCCGGAGGAATTGGGCTTAGGGCCTGGGCTTGGACCAGGCCAAAAAATTCTGGGGAAAAGCCCGGGCCCGGCCCTGGCCCGGTTCCAGCCCGGTTCTGGGCCCGGTTCCGGCCCCACCTGTTTGAATTTTTTTGTTTTTCCCCCCTTTCTCTCCCCCTTTTCCTCCAACGGATATATTCCCCAAAATTCCACTTTTACCCCCCAACAGCAATATAACGACTAGTTATGTGTTCAGATTTTATTAATAAAGATCACCAAGAAGAGTAAGAAAAGATTTAACATATAGCAAAAAATAAAATGAAAGACAAATAAATATATCTATACATACATACATATATATGAATATTACATATAATGAAATAAAATGATAAAAATTAGATTTGTCAAAATTTGAAAATTGAACATGCCTAAAGATGAAATTTAAAATTGAATAACAAGAAAATTTAAAAAAAAGGGCCCGGGCCGGCCCAAGCCCGGCCCTAGAAATTGGGCCTAGGGCCAGGGCCTGGACCGGGCCTAGCATTTCTCCTCAGTCGGCCCGGCCCGGCCCGGATGGCTGGGGCCCTGGCCCAGCCCCGGCCCGGTTTCGCTTCAAGCCCGATGGGCCCGGGCCGGGCGGCCCAAGCCCGGCCCGTTTGACATCTCTACATGGCATCTTAACACCACGCCCAACCACCATGTAATATGCTACCCCATCAATTCCGGACACCACACTTCCAGCGGCGACAAGTCTCTCTCAACCCTGTCACGCTGCATCTCTGTTACACCACCTCACAACCGACTTAACGACGTTCACCACATCTGTCAGTCGCCCCATAAACCACCACTAACCACCGCTCAGAAATTGTTGAACAAGGCTGACCACCACCACCAAACTCCATCAAGGATGAAGCTCAAATGCTCGCTCCACCCACCAACCGTCGGCCAATTATTACAAAAGTGGACCACCACAACAGAACCTCACATCACAGGTTTATCCCAAATCTGAAAACTCCTTCGTCGATGATGGAGCCTTCTTCATCGGGGATGTTGTGCAATTTCACACCACCGAATTCCAACTTAATTCAAATTAGGATGAAAAGGTGGGTTTTCTCAGGCTTCTTCCTTGTTAATTGGGTTTCCAGTGCGTTCCAAACACCACTTCCAAAAGTCTCGAAAACTACCGCCACTGCGGTGGTGATGCAACTGTGAGAGCGCGGCGAAATCTAATTTCATTTTATTCTTGATCATAGGACTTGAATTGTCTCAAATTTTGATTTGGTGGAGGTCAATTCAATTTTGATTGTGGTGGTTGGCACTTACCATCGTTGGATTGCCACTACAAGAACATCTTTACACGCCATAACAAAGGCAAGAGATGGCGAGGGATGAGAGAGAAGGTGGTCACCGACATTGACGGGGCATTGTTGTGGTGATTGAGGCGGTACCGGTAGAACAACCTTTAAGGAAGGTGGAACATGGAAGATAAGTAGAAGATGGAAAAGGGTGGCTAGAAGTGGAGGGTTATTGCCGACGCCAGAGGCTGAAGTGAGAAGGATCGATGGTGGGTTGAGGTGGAAGTTGTGGATGTGGCGGTGTTGTGGTGGATTGCAGTTGTGGTGGTGGGATAGAGGTACTGGCGGGGGTTATGGTGCACAACAGAGCGGTAGTCCTTGTGATGATGGACAGTCGTGGTAGCGAAGGGGTTGGTTATGGCAGTGAATGGTGGCAGCGATTGTAAATGGTAGGGATAAAGTCTAGACCAGATAAAAAAAGGGAGAAAAATCAAACAAACAAGAAAGGAATATTATGTTGCAAAACTACGTAGTTTTGGTCCCTAGCCTTAGACAAGACTCATATTCGCTTTCTATATATATATATATATATATATATATATATATATATATAGATTTCTTTCCACCACACGTTGTCCTGCTCAAGAGTCGTTTTAAGAACGAACTATTATTATGATACATGGTAAAAGTGTTGGTGTCCAAGTGAAAGAATGTTTGAATTTTCTCTAAGTGTGGTTGATCATTACTTGTAATGTTGTGGGTTTTCAAAAATGGGTTGGATGTGCAATTCACAGACGGTAAACCCAAATGTAACGTGACCATTGGAATTTTGGATAACGGTGAGGTCTCATTTATTGTCCTTATATAAGTGGTGACATGCCCGATTGAGTGTTTGTTTAAAGGATATCGAGGAAGAAAAGCTTCCTAGACACAGAAGTGATCGCTTTGATAAGTGTTGAAAGTTATCTTAATTGAATCATAACTTTAACCGCTAGTAAATCTGGTCATAGTCATATTTTGTTTTATGTAGTTCAAGATCTCTACAGTAATCATCGAATAAATTATAACACCAAAACAATTTCTAACATAGAACATCCAGAAACAAAATGCTGCTTTATTATGTTTCCTTCCATATTATTTGTAAACAATTTTTCACCTTTTCTTGTTTTCGGTAAGAACAACATAACCCAAAAAAAAAAAACACATAACCATTCGCAACATTGAAATTATTACCATCAATTATAGAACTTTCTCAGTTGTATTAAGATTAATTATACTCCTCAAGAACGATCAATATTTGTCCTAGAAATCAATTGTGGTTTCAATAAAATAGACACAGGGAAGAGTCGTTATGTACACTGAGAGTTTTTCGAACGATAACGAGGAAAGAAAATGGAGAAAGAGGTATTTTTCTCTATTTCCACAGTTATGAGTTTTTAGTTCAAAGTTAGCTTAACGGTTACTACTAGTTAGCTTTTGTTAGCATTTTCAGCATAATTAATCCTTGGTCTCATCTAAAAATACTCTATTAAGACATTTTTGGCTGAAAAGCAAGTGAATCAAAATGATGTGCATATATTATCTCATCAGCAACAGAACTGATTAAAGTAGATGCTTTAAGGGTGTCCTAGTTCGTAATGAAATTGACACTCAAAATAAAACTAACCCTCTTTCTAGTATCCTCAAGCCACTAAATTGTTTACAAGGCACTGCAAAATGCACTATTCAAAACCCATGCAATAATAAATCACTTATCCGTACTATATTTATGTATACTTTATCAGTAGTTCCTTTATTTGGGTTCTAGGTAAAATTCTAAACTATTGCCCTTCTCTTAGTTGCCATGCATGGAATTTACGATATTTCATAATTAGGATTTATTTGATAGTTATATCGTTAACGCAAGTTCACCAAATTAAGAATAATTATTACCACCTTTAGTGAAACAACTATGAATATACATATCTCTGTATTATGTCTCTTCGTAAGTAATTAGCGAATTCAATCGACTTTATTATGTAATAATTCAGTTCTTCTAAAAGAAGATTCCATTAATTTCACAGGAACATGCTTGACGCGGGTAACTGGGACTTATATATATAAATCTCTCTATCTTAAAAGTGTAACGTGTTCAGTCGTTTTTCTACACGTTCATTATCACTAAAATGACCTTTACTTTGTGAACCGTGGATCCAAATTCAGGAAACTCTCTCACAATCATCTTTGTCTTCCAGTAAATCAACTGTGTAGCATTGTCGCCATCGTCGACGTTCTGGTAGTATTCTTGTACCGATCACTGCACTTTGCATGCCCCCTTTCTTTGTAATTTTCAATTTTGTCCCTGCCTTGTTCTCATCGGCTTTAGCTTCTAGAGCCACCACTATCCTTTTCCTCTCAAGAGTTTACATCATGTTGTCCGTTGCAATGAAAATTGACTGCCATTGCAATGTCGTATTACTTGATGTTAGAACACATGTCAAAGCACCTGTTTTGGCAAGGTGTTTTCTTGCACGGCTCATATTCGATGAAATTCCTAGCTGAAGTCTAAACCTTTAATTCTAATTATTATTTTTCCATTGCCGGTTCATCTTCTCTCTCACACATAATTGTCTATCACTCTACTCGCATACATGTCTTTACTTCAATATATGCTTTTATATTGCACAAATGGACTTTCTTGATTACATGTTGACTGCATTTACAAATAGTTAAAGCACATTTGATGCACACAAAATCTTTTCCATCGATATGTCTTGCAAATTGTAGTTGATTAACTTTTGTGTTTATGCATTTGTCTTCATATTCTCAAAATTTTTTTGTTAGTGCAATTGGGGATACTAACCGAATCCCTAAGTAACCTTTTTGGGTTGCAGTGTTTTTAGTTATACGAGGATCATTTCAATATGGTTAATTATTAGCATTGGAATACTAACGTGTATGGTATCATGTAATGTCCTTGCTATTTGTGTGAATGCTGCATATTGACACTTTCGCTACGTCTAGAATGTGACTAAGTTATATATGTTACGTTTAGGCCATGTTCCATATTGTAAGGAGTACTTCTTTTATTTTGGATTCATTCTTCCTCCATATTTATATATTTGTTGTAAAACACTGGATATCTCATTTGTTTAAATACTTGATGGCACAGTTGACTGTTTTGTTGAGTACACTTTTATAGAAAGTGGTAACTCATTGCTTGGGTACCTTGCTTTGATTCGATACAACACTTCAAGGAGTACTTTTCTCATTATGCTCAACCATGCAACTTTGAATATATAGAGGCTGTGCAAGGGCTAACTTAATGACAACAATAGAACATTGTTTTAAGTAAGAGAAAGAAGCAACTGTTGAGATGTAACAGAATAACGAGACCTGCCAAAAGAAAGAATTTCTAATTAGAGTGTCCCATAATTTTGGGTTTATATTCAGTCTGAAGGTATTGAAGAAATTAGCAAATTTGGTGTGTGCGTGAGAGAGAGAGAGAGAGAGAGAGAGAGAGAGAGAGAGAGATGGCAGCTATTAGGGAACTAATACAAAGAAAAATCTATAGATATAACTTTTACTTACGATTTTCTAATTTGCGCGAGAAATCTATTTGCTGATTCTCATGGTTAGAATGCTGGAATGCAGCTTTTTCGACCTTACTAGATTGAGTGCAGAAATGATTTCTAAGTTAAATATGAAAAATAACTATATCATCACTATTTGGGTATTTTATATTGGTGCCATGGTTTGCATGTGAAAAAAAATCAAATTTTTGGGAGTTAAATTTACATAGCGTAGTTAATCTGGGGTGACAGATGTTGCTAAAATTGACCTGAAGAAACAAGCAAGGCACTAACAATGTGAGGATTCCGTTGGGATAAAGGAGAATCACAGTTCATATTACAGCCAACAAGAACAATTAGTCTGGTCTAACATACTTCACTGGTTTACTTCACTGGTTACTTCTTGCTCATTACTCATCAACTGCATATGTGAGAGGAGTTTCATAATTCTTTGAAGGGCATATATTTGTGGACAATTACATCTACCTTTTCCCTTATACTCCCTACTCCGTCCTAGAAAAATGGATCATATCTTCGTTTTGGGCTAACTCAAATAAAATTAATCACTTTCAAAATTAAGAAAAATATAATATAATTTTTTTTCATGTTTACTCTTTTTATACTTATTTCATTTTATTTTATTTTCTTTCCTTATATTCATCCCTCTGCCAACCCACTTTCTCTCTCCTACTCCATCACTCTGTCCCCCCTCCCCCCCCCCCCCCCCTCTCTCTCTTGGAGTAGAATGAAAAACTCATAAATTATGTCTCATATCCTACATGAGCATGCAGGTCAAACACAATCACATATTTTGCGATGGAGGGAATAATACATAAGGGAGACTATGAAGGACATATAAGATTAATGATTTACGGTGGGGGAGCTTCCGTTTAATTTCTGCATTTTCAAATGCTTGTCAGTGCTTGAAGTTGTTAACTAAAATATATTAATGGTGTTAGCAAGCATTTGAAGTTTACGTGGAACTAAGTTTATAATACAAGCTGACATTTAAAAATGGTGTTATAACGTCCAAAAGAAAAATTGATACAAAATTTATGAACCGAAAAGACTGTATTAGCTAGGGTACCTGGTTAAGTAATAACCATTTACACAACAAGAGCTCCTCCATACGTCAGAATGTCCTCTAAGAATTTCCCTTGCTCTGTCCTTCAAATATGAGGGACAATCAGCTTGAAGCACCATCAAAAGCTTTGCAACACTTCCGACCCTCAACATCTCCTGAAGCACCCCGCTTGTCCCGGAAAACTTACATATTAATGCAAGAATCAAGATAGCTCGGTCATCGGTCGCCTGAGAGACTTTTAAAATCCTCTTCGTCACTACCGCAATTCCGGCTGCATGACTCAAAAATTGCGCCCTCCCTTCTGCACATGAACACAAATGAAACAGTACACCCAAAACCAGCTCGGTGGTTCTCTTCTCTGGAGATCCCAGCACGAGCTCGACGAGCTCCATAACCGCTCCGGCTTCAACTATCTTTATCCGGTTTCGCCCCCATGGGCGTGCGGCTAACATGATGTGCAAAACACCATTAATTCCTTGGTGTGATATACTTTGCCTTAGAACACCTACAATGGTCACAAATAATTCCGGTTTTAACCTCTCTAGTATGTTGGAACTTGCCTTTTCGATTATGGCTTTCAGTACTAGTACCGCGTGGCTTTTTATAGTTACGTTATTGTCTAAATCACAACCTAAAACCCATGTCAATGCATTAACAATACATTCAGTTTCAAAAAAAA
Organism: Escallonia herrerae; assembly: GCA_033070095.1. Classification (NCBI taxonomy): domain Eukaryota; kingdom Viridiplantae; phylum Streptophyta; class Magnoliopsida; order Escalloniales; family Escalloniaceae; genus Escallonia; species Escallonia herrerae. Next base: position 88,771 of record JAVXUP010001559.1, read on the forward strand.
GTAACCGTGTTTCAGCCGACGGAAATCGAATAATATTAAGAATGCTTAAAGCTTCTTCCAGACCTGCTGTATTATTTTTCTCGTAACATGATACGACAAACGCTAGCATCACCTTATCAACGCCAAATTTCACCATACTCTGCCTATTCATTTCGCTCTCTACCGCGAGAATTTCCAACTTTCTCAGCGACTTTAGCTGTAAGTTTGGAATCGAAAGCTCTCGGATGTGGCTATGGAGATGAACAGTATCGAGAGGAGATTTCGGGGCTGGAGCCGAATGGTATGAACTTGTGTCGCACCAAGCCTGAATGAGTTTTTGAAGCATGTGGTTGGGAGTTAGGACGGAATGCTCTGGTAAGGCCCGTTTGGTAACGGGACATGTGGTGTTTTTGCCCTTGTATAGCCACTGTTCGATGCTCTCACGATCATATGTTATTCCGGTTATGATCGTCACCGGATCTTTCATGATATGAAGAGAAATGGGGCAGATGAAGTATTCTGGAGCTTCAACTTCATCCATGAACAAGAGAGAGAGAGAGAGAGAGAGTTGGTGTATATCAGGGTGGTTGTCTTAGTGGAGGTCCTTACTATGATTGTCGTGTGTGGTATAAGTAACAAAGGAGTGTGGGGAAGCTAAGATAGCTAAAAGTGGAAATTAGAGGAAGCGTAGAAGGAAAAACTGGTACTGGATTCAGTGGTAAGAGATTGCGGCTGAAGAGACGAGAAGCTGGTCTTCGCTTCTGGTCATGCATTCTAACAGATAATTCGGCGGTCAAAGGAAGAAAATTGTGGCGTGGGCAAAATCTAGGTACTAGCATGACAATTGGAGGGGTCATTGTGCCGTAGAGTTTCAACGTAAATGCCACTATCTACTTTACCTTTAAAAGTTCAACAAGACAACGAACAATTTCCGCGGCAAAGAAAGTCTCCGAATGAAGCCGTCTTAATGTCCACACGTATAGAAAATATTGTGCGTGCTGATCAACGATCCCGATTGTACGCGATTCTTCATTTTATTTCAAAATAGCATTATATTTTTCTTCGCTCCTACTTCTATCAAATTTTTTCCTCGTGCAACAGTCCTACCTGTGGAAGGCATGCGATATTTGCTCAAACAAATAAGGATAAGGCTTAATGACTAGTAATGCACCCTCTTTGTTGCCAAATTTGACACCTTTTTTGTTGCAACAAAATGTTGCAGCAATACTTTTGTGGAGTAGACGTGATATGGGTGTAAATTACTTCCCCCACGCAAAATCATAGGTTTAACATCAGCTCGGTCCCGACTCCGTCATCTGTTTGGAATATAGCAAACTTAAGCCTCTCTGGGTGTTTAAAAAATGTCAGTGAATAGACAAAAATGTATCGTTCTTCTTTTTTTTTGGTTTTCGTGAAAAGGTCTAGTATATTTACATCGTAAATTAAAAACAAGTTTGAGAAAATGGTGCGTGGCTTGGCTTGCACTACATTAACCTATGTTTTGTGTATGCCGCATTTTATCGGCATTTTTGCACCCATAGCTACTGTATTATGGCATTTTCAAAAGTGCTACTAATTAGGGGCATTATGTTAACGCTGTAACTATACACATATATACTTTATAAAAGTAAATCATTCTTTAGGAAAACTCTTCCAAAACGAATGCATGACAATAGTAATTAAACTTCAAGTGTAATTCTAAACCCTTTTCACGTTTTGCAGTCAGCGTATAGGACCCAGAATCCCTCCTCCATTCGGAATAAACAGTGTTTCGGTCACGAGCGCGAACACGATGCAACAATACTGTGCTTCAACATATTATCCCGTTGACCAGGACTAGGAATCCACTTTCCCCCGTGGATATGGGGCACAACAACAAATATAACCTCACGATAAAACATGATTTACATAGAGTTCTCAAATGTAACACTTTCCATGGCAATTATAATTCATTTTCTCATACAATCAGTTGCACAAAAGCAGAAGTATCACAATTACTTAAAACATCCATCTAGTAAAAATCAGGTATATATATTGAAAAAACAGATTATACGGATGGACATGGCAGAAGTACTTACCTGAATAGCTAAGTGGTTGTGGTTCTTATTTCCAAGTCTGCCCTAGTTCTTGTCTATAAAAACATAAACACTAAACCATAGGGGTGTAATTTATTGCCGGTTAATCATGCCTAACGGCTAAATTTCTCCCAAGTGCGTAAAATTATCAAAATACCCAGAGACTTGTATAAAATTATCCAATTACCCCTATCACCTAACGCACCATTACACACCCAACAATAACCCAAAACACTCTTTTAAATGACTAGGTGGGTTTTTTTTTTTTTGAGAAGAGAATTTTTCGTTCGAAACCCCAAACCACTTCTTGACTTGAGCGCTAAGGATCATATTTCAAAAATATATCAAATGGCACCGGAATGTCACAAAATTTTAGACGCTTAAGCATCTCATAAGTCAAGTCACTGTAAAATTTTTGACTAAAAATAATTTTGTTTACTGTACCAAATAATTCATAAACCTATTTTCAAAATAAAATCATTTCAGGTAATTTCCATGCCTAGAAAATCTTGAAATTCCACGTTGAAGGTTTCGCAAAAATAATTGCAGTTTCAGTTTTGCACTTTGCCTAAATCAACCTCTAAATAGCCCTAAAAATTCGAAACAATTACTGCTCACCAACCCTCCATTATTCATCGTCTTCTTCACCAAATCAGCCCTAACGCTAGTTTTTATTGTCTCTCTTCTCCCTTATCAACACAACTACTCCCTTGCCATAGCAAAGCCCCCTCCCTAATGGCAACCCCTTCCCCCTTTCTTTTTCCACCTCCACTCACCTAAACAATACAATAACACTCAAACAACAACGCACCATGGCTGCCCACACAGCAGCGTCCTTTTCCCCTCTCTTTTTACATAACGAAACCCGCCATAATACATCACACTTGTAACTCGCCTCACAGCACAGGCTTTGCATAACATTTTCCCTTTCCCTTTACACATCTACCCATACCACATACTCACAAATGCACACTAGAGGTCACACAGTCGTGCCCATGCGCCGCGCCACTAACATAATCGTGCCCCTTGGCTCTCTGTCACACTACCATGATCCTTGCATCGGTCCATCCTTTCACCACACCATGCGCACCTTGCCTTGGTGGTGGAACATGCTTCGACCCACTCTTCGGAGTGTGCAACACCGCGGGGATAGGCGACTCCTCCGGGACACTATCTTCGCCAGAGAACTCTTCAACTCCCCTTCCGCCAGGTAGACGGCTCCTCCGGGATGCTACCTCGGCCAGTCGGGTAGACGGCTCCTCCCGGATGCTACCTCCGCCAGTCGGGTAGATGGCTCCTCTGGGATGCTACCTTGACGCGCTCCGAGTACTCCTGCACAAGGACTCATCGCGGGGATAGGCGACTCCTCCGAGACACTATCTTTGCCAGGGAGCTCTTTAACTCCCCTTCTGCCTGGTAGACAGCTCTTCTGGGATGTTACCTCTGCCAGTCGGGTAGACGGCTCCTCCGAGATGCTACCTTGACTCACTCCAAGTGCTCCGGCACAAGGACCCATCGCGGGGATAGGCGACTCTTTCAGGACACTATCTCCACCAGGGAGCTCTTCAACTCCGCTTCTGCCAGGTAGACGGCTCCTCCGGGATGCTACCTTGACTCGCTCCGAGTGCTCCAGCACAAGGCCTCCGAGACACTATCTCCGCCAGGGAGCTCTTCAACTCCCCTTCTGCCAGGAAGACGAATCCTCTGGGATGCTACCTCGGCCGGCTAGGTAGACGGCTCCTTTGGGATGCTACCTCGGCCTACGGAATAGGCGACTCCTTCGGGACACTATCTCTGTCAGGGAGCTCTTCAACTCCCCTTTTGCCAGGTTGACAGCTCCTTCGAGATGCTACCTGGCCCGTCAGGTAGAAGGCTACTCTGAGATGCTACCTTGATGCGCTCTGAGTGCTCTGGCACAAGGACTCACCCGCGGGATAGGCGACTCCTCCGGGACACTATCTCCGTCAGGGTGTCTTCGTGACTGGCCTACGTGCTCCGGCACTGGGGCCTTGCATCGGCACCCTTATGGACTATGACCCCCGGGTCACTCCGAGAAGGGAACAGGTCTTTGAAAGGCATCGTGCCTAGTCTGCCTGGCAGTTGGGCGTCGGGTCTTCCCCACCACTGCCAGTCCAGTGGGACTCTGCAAGGGCTTAGATTGGAGGCTAGATCAAGAGGATTCTCTGGCCACACCGACGCTGTGGGAGCCAGTCTTTCCAGACAGACAGAGCGACACTGTGTGGGGCAAGCCGGGTGAATATGTGATTCAACAGTCTGTGGAGCACCGGCAGCTGTGGACCCCTCAGTGACATGTCACTCCGGGGGAGAGTGCCACGTGTCGCTCTCGGGTGGGAGTGCCATGTGTCACTCTCGGGGAGTGCCACGTGTCCCATGATGACATCATCATCTCAATCTCTATAAATAGAGGTCTTGAGAATTTATTTGGACGGTTGGACATTTCAGAACACTTTCACTTTCTCACTCTAGAATCCTAAAGAGAGAAACATACAGGACCTTGACTCTGGACCTAAGTATCGGACTGTGACTGTCGTCATGTATTCACCCTGCGCCATCACCCTCGTAGCACTGCCACCCTCAGGCTCTGTCTGGGAAGCCCTTGGTCTCTGCCCTTACTCCACCCTTGTTGTGTCTCACATCAACATACTTCGTAGTTGACGCGGACTGCAACTTTTGCGGCACCTCCACGTAGGTACGAACCCACTTTCCTTAGCATCACACTATTTTAAGCATTCTGAAGTCATTTCAGGGTTAAAAATTATTTTAGAGAATTTTCGCAAAAAACTCCCCAACTAGTGTCCAGACTGAGCTTAGAAGCTAGTTTTGCGAAAAATACCTATCAACCTCTAAATGGTATGAAATTTAGAGTACAAAACCTATTCGTAAAATAAGATTTTTCTAAAATTTTTAGATTAAAATAAATATGTTTACTATGTTAAATAAAGCTAGAATTTTTCCTAAGTGATGCCCTAATTTAACATCCTTCAAGGACACTCAAAATTCCTAAAACATTTCAGAGTGTAGGTATCATAATAATATTAGGGGTTACAGTCTCGCACTTTATTCAATTTTGACCCTAGATATTTATAAAAATTCATGAAAAAACTGCCTAAGATAAATCTTACCTTTAGCGACAATAACACTTACTATTTGAATCACGCACCTACTATTTCACCTTATTCACACCTACTTCTCTTCTTCCACCTTCAGCCGAAGCACATGGCTGCTCCAACTCATAGATATACCCATTAAATTGTCGTCAACACACTAGAAAACACCTATATGGGTTAACTGACACCCACTAACATATTTAAAACACAATAACACCTTATTACATCAGCCTATACACACGAATTATCACATATACACACAGTCACATACACAGTCACACACACAAATGCGCAGTCACACACCCACACTGTCACCCTCACAAACACACACTGATTCCCCACCAAACACACTCTAGATCACTCAAAACTCCTTGCAACACACACATATGCACCATTAACACCTAATTACATTCAATTCGCATACATAATCACCCACAAACACACCCGTAACACACACTCACACATAGTCACAGTAACGCATTCTTCACACACATCAACCTCCTCAACAACTCACTGAAATCCATTCCCTCCCTTCATATTCACACATTAACATATAATCCTGCAAATCATGCACATAAAATTGTTGAACACATACACATGAGCACCTGCAACTCCCCCACTATCTAATTGTGTTCATGAGCACCTCATCCACTCTGCGAAGCTCAAACTCTCACCCAAAAATTGAAATTGTAGACTAGGGAAGAGGGGGAGGGATTACCTTCAAGTTTATTCTTCATGCTCTCTCTCTTTCTCTCAAATTTGTAGATCCTCCCCGAAGCTCTGTTTTCTCTTTTCTACAGCTATTCTCTGTTTCTCCATTTTTTTCCCCAAATTTCTTTCCCTTTTTTTTGTTTTCTTTTCAATTATCCCCCCCCCCAACATTCATCTATACATTAGTTTATAATTTTATTGCATTAGTCATCACACAATCAAGGAGCACTACAAGAAAATTGCCTTGTAGCGACATAATTTAGTGCTGGAACTTCATCCGTCGTTAAAAGCCACCTTTGTTGACGGAATTGGGCGATGGAATTAGGTTCCGTCACTAAAAACGCTGGAGGGAAAAAATGCGCGGGAAGGAAAAATAGGAGACGGAAGTTTCCGTCACAAATGATTTAGCGACGGAATTTAGTGACGGATTTCACCGACAGAAGTATTTTCATCGGTAAAGGTATTATTTTATTTTTTTATAAGAGAAAAATATTTTTACTAATTATTGAAAATAGAAAAATAAAATATAATAAACATAGAAAACAAGAAAAAGAACATCATCAAAGCTTGGCGCCACCGTCCCGCCCACCCCCGTTGTCGTTGTGGAGCAACCCTTCACGCGTGCCACCGTCACTCCCACTCTGAAGGTTTGTGCAAAGCCTCATTTCCAGCTAATAGAAGTTTTCTGTACGTTTGGGTCACTAACTGTTACGGTTTGATTTTTGGTATAATCAAATTAGGGTTCTTATTTCAATACATTTGGGTCTTCAATCTTCCGATCTTCCTCTGAGTCTCATCTTCTTGCCAGGTAATTTCTTCCTCTCACTCTCACTCTCACGTCTCAACTCTTTCTCTAGTTTTAATTCTAAATCTTGTGATAATCCCTTTTGATATTTTGGGTTTGCGTATTGAATTGTCGATTTGCTTATATATATGAGCTCTAGATTGTGTGATAATCCCTTTTTGGTATGGTGGTTTTGTTTGTTTGAGACCATTTCTAGAGTGAGTTGCCTCCATTCTCTAATTTTTGCAAGTATTCAGTAGTGTCTTTTTAGAATCCAAATCAAAATGTTGAATAACCTCATGCTCAGGTTAGTGCCAAATATAGCCCCATGACGTAGTAAATCAGGCATAGGCTTTGAGTACATAAAAGGCTCGAATAGTCTTGTTGGTATTTTAATAATCCTATTAATTCTGTAGGGAACTAGCGTTGGTCTATCTTGATTGTAAACCATTATGAAAAACTAAAGAACATGCTACCAGAAACATTGTTGATTGCTATAATGTGGTATTGACTTGTATACATATACTATCATATTTTTCACTATCTACTTGATAATCTTTGTGTTCATTTAAAAGTTTTCCATACCTATGTGCAGAGGATACACTGCTAATGTTAGATTAAAGTGAAGTTCTGTTGATATGTGGTTTAACTCTCTTTTAAGCATTAGGTTGATACTGTTATCATTTTGAGTCAGATGTTTATGCATGTGACTTTCTCAATGCTCAAAATCTCTATTGCTCAATGGCAGTAAATGTTGTTGGATGTGAGTTTACTGACTCTTATTTTTTTAGATGTTTTTAGTGCTTGTAGGGTTTCCCAAAGCGTATTGTGATTTGTTGGCACTATATTTGACTGGTCATTGGTGGTAAATTAAAAGGTTTTTCAGCCCTCTTGTCATGTGAAATATATTCCAAATGAAGTTTTCTATCTGGAATTTGTGTCGTTGATGATTGCATTGTTCTTGTTAATGCTCTCCCTTTCTCTCTCTCATGTGCACCGTGTGATCTGTTACCTATATGGTGTTGTATGTGTCTTTGCATCTTTCACCTTGACAATCCTGATTGGTGAAATTGGTGATATTATTGTGGAGGCATTTTTTGTTACTGACATGCTCCTGGAAGTGTGCAATAAAGACAGTGTTAGCTGTGAGGAATAGTATTAGCTGCTCAAATTAATTCGTTTGCTGTTTCTTAGTTATGGCATGTCCAAGAAAACACAAACTTGAATTACTGATGCCAAGAAGTGCACATAGTTGCACCATTGATGAGTTCACATAAGGCAATGTTCCAAGAAGAATGTTGAGATTTAAGTGTTATTTGCAAGGGCATCTTGGCCTTAAGTGAAGCCATCAGACTAGCCACGCTGTATGGAGTACTTTTCCAAATTAGAAAAATGATATCTTCTGATTTTTATTTTTTTTTGTATTTTCTGTGGTTCTGTGTATGCTATTGGTACAATGCTTGTTACCCTTTGCATTGTTTTTTTTCTTTCTAATCTCTAATTTGCACTCTAGGACCAACCCCAGGAGTTTTGAGAATGTCGGTTAATCGTAGTTGGATGGAAAAAAAGATTGGATGATTGTAGGGGGCTAAGTGATGAGTTTCGAGATGGGGTGAGAGTATTTATTAAATATGCTTTTAAGAACGAAACATTTGTAGATAATCAAAGGCTAAAGTGTCCATGTAGAGACTGTAATTTATTGCACTGGGGAGAGGCTGATGAGGTGAAATTTCATATTTTTTGTAAAGGATTTATGCATAATTACACAATATGGACTCAACATGGGGATTCGATTGATTTTTCATCCTCCGTGATTGGGCAAGATAATGCTTCAGAATACCGTAACATAGTAATAGATGCTGGGCGTGCAGAGTTTGACATGGATGATTACCTTGACGATCCTGACGTGGCTATTCCAGAAGAGCCTAACTTGAAAGCTCAAAAGTTGTATGAGCTATTAAGGGATGCCGACGAGCCGCTATGGGATGGTGCAAAGAAGCACACCAGGTTGTCTGCCGTGACACGACTGTTACACTTGAAGTCAGAACATGGTTTAAGCGATAAAGGATTTGATGGTTTTTTTTACCTCTTATTAAAGAGTTATTACCAGATAGTGAGAAGTTGCCAAGTCCGTACTATGATACAAAGAAAATGATGATGAAACTCGGGTTGGGTTATGTGAAGATAGATGCGTGTAACAATGACTGTGTGTTATTTTGGAAGAAAAATAAGGATAAGTTGAAGTGTCCGATTTGTGATCATTTGATGTACAAACCAAGAAAGGGGAGTAAGAAAAACGTGGCTTAGAAGACATTGAGATACTTTTCGATAACACCGAGGCTTCAGAGATTGTATTACTCAACAAAGACAGCCGAATATATACTATAACACTCGTTCCAAAGAAGATGGTGTGATGAGGCACCCCTCTGACTGAGAGGCATGTAAGCACTTTGATCTGAAACACCCGGACTTTGCCCTAGAAGTTCGAAATGTTAGATTGGGGTTGGCGACTGATGGTTTTAATCCATTTGGTCACTCTAGCACCTCCTACTACACATGGCCCGTTATTGTTGTTCCCTATAATCTCCCCCCTAACATGTGCATGAAACAACCTTATACGTTTATGTCACTTCTTATTCTTGGTCCAAAAAGCCCTGGGAGGAACATAGATGTGTACTTGAGGCCATTGATTGACGAGCTCAAAATGCTTTGGGATACTGGTGTTTCCACTTTCGATGTGTTTAAAAGACAGAATTTTCAAATGCGGGCTGCTGTGATGTGGACTGTCAACGACTTTCCTGCGTACGGAATATTTGCAGGGTGGAGCACACATGGTAAGCTAGCGTGCCCGTGTTGTATGCACATGAACCAAGGTTCCACATTGAAATACGGAGGTAAGGTCTCATTTTTTGGATGTCATAGAAAAATGTTGCTAGAGGATCATCCTTTTGGAAAACAGAAGGACAAGTTTGACAAAATGATTGAGCGCGATGTGATAAAGCAAGATCATTTATTTGGCGATGAAGTTTGGGAGAACGTGAATAAGCATGATGCTATACCTTTAGGTAAGGGTTTTGCTAATCAAAAGATTCCTGGGTTCGAAAAGACTCACAATTGGACGAAATAGAGTATCTTTTGGGAATTATCTTATTGGAAGACACTCTTAGTACGCCATACTTTAGATGTAATACACATTGAGAAAAATGTGTTTGACAATATATTCAACACAGTGATGAATGTAAAGGATCAATCCAAAGATCATTTAAAGGCAAGGAACGATCTACAGAAAATGGGTATACGGCCTGAATTATATCCAAAACTGATCAACGATAAGACGATATTGCCAAAAGCATCCTACACCTTGGACAAGAAGCAAATACAACAAGTATGTGAGTGGGTTAAAAAGTTGAAGCTCCCAGATGGTTATGCATCAAACATATCCCGTTGTTGTAACCTTTCAGAGTGCAAGTTTTATGGGATGAAGAGTCATGACTGTCATGTGTTTATGCAAAGGCTTATACCTATTGCTTTTCGCGACTTTTTGCCTAAGGCAGTAATGGATGCCTTGATTGAACTTTGTCATTTCTTTTTGGATCTTTGTTCAGTAGCACTTCGGGAGACTGACATGAAAATTCTTGAGAAAAGTATCGTAGAAACAATATGAAAGCTCGAGAAGATCTTTCCTCCGTCCTTTTTTGATTCGATGGAACATTTACCCATTCACTTGGCCTACGAAGCTAGGGCTAGTGGACCAGTGCAGTATCGATGGATGTATCCATTCAAGAGGTGATATTTATTAGATCTAGTCTCGTGTACCTTATAATATTTTGAATATACTTTGATTCTAAAACTCATTCGATATCTTTTAGGTTTATGTTTGGACTAAAGAAAAAGGTTCGCAATAAAGCTCGAGTAGAAGGTTCAATAGCAGAGGCCTACATAATAGAGAAACTTGTGAAGTTTTCTTCACTTCATTTTGAGTCTGAAGTCAAAACAAGGATAAATTGATTATATAGAAACGAGGATGTTGTTGACACAGATTCGGAAGGACGTTTATCCATATTCACACATTTCGGTCGTCCTTTTGGATCTTACATTACTCTGGTGGTTAAGTGACGAGGAATATGATGCCGCATCGTTATACGTCCTTCTCAATTGTAAAGAGGTCATCCCTTTTATCGAGTAAGTACTTATGCATAATGCCTTTTTTTAATAAGTTGCTTAATAAAATAACTTACTTAGCTTATCTACAGTGAATTTGATAACGAAGCACGAGTCGCCAATTCTGCAATCTCTGATAAAGAACTTGAAGAGTTGCGTAACAATGAGTTCATTACGTGGTTCAAGCAACGTGTAAGTTTGAAAAGTAGATCATAGTTGTGCAATTACTACTATTACATTATTAACATAATATTACTTTATTGGACGTTGTTGCGATAGGTTGACAAGGTTGATCAAGCGGTGGATATTCGTTTCAAAGAACTTGCTTATGGCCTTAGTAGATTGGTTAGATGTTACAAAGGTTACATTGTCAATGGCTTTAGGTTTAACACGGTAGATATTGACTCGACTAAGCAAAATCAAAATACCGGAGTTTTGGTCAATGGCGATTGTTATAACGACAATTGCCTTGATTTCTATGGATGATTGGATGAGGTTGTTGAGTTACATTATATGGGTAGTAGAAATCAATTGGCAATGTTCAAATGTCATTGGTTTGATATCACATCTAGAGCTGGTGTTCGTGTTAGTCGACATGGGATAGTAGACGTTAATCTCAAGTCAAGACTCGGATCAAATGAACCTTTTGTGTTTGCCAATCAAGCTTCACAGGAATTTTATGCAAAAAGTGTATCGAAAAAGAATTCTAATTGGTGTACAATTATCAAGACCAAAATATTAGCAGTGGCAACTACCAAAAAGATGTGCCCAAGACTTATCAAGAGGACGCTACTCCTGTTGTGGTACCTATTCCAGTTGATGACGACACGGATGACATACCTCTTCAAGCAGTAGGTATGCCCGATGAAGTAATGGGAGAGGAAGTTGATGACAATGACCTTCGAGCTATAGCAATTGTAGACAATCATCAGAATGCTAAAAATGTGAAATTATAAGAAGATCAAGATGAGTACAAGGAAGGGGATGAGGACGAGGATGAGGACGATGCTGATGATAATGAAGAAAAAGAAGACGATGATGAAGAAGTAGACGTGTCCAGTAGTGATAATGATTAATAACTCCTAATTCTTTCTTTTAGTTTAATTTAGATTAGAGTTTATTTAACATGATTTGGTGTTTGGATTTGGCATTAACTTGTTGAGTGGAAGGTTTTTTTTTTAACTTGTGTTTAGGATCAACTAATTCTTGGCATCTAATTCTAGGTGTTGACTGTGTATGGTTGATAATCCTTCATTTGGTCTTGAAAGATGTATAATTTGTAGCAACTATTGTGGTAAAATATTATGTGTTTCCATATTTAGTTTTCGTTACATAAACAATTTTTGCTATATAGTATCTTTTACAGTTATGCAACGTTCCCAGGCCACTCGAGGTCGTAGTCTTGTTGTATCTGCTCCCGTCGGTGGAGGTCACAGTGGAAGTAACTCAACTTCAGAGCGGTTTGTGCAAGTGGAATCCTCAGTAGCTTCAACTGATGGTACTTTAAGGAATAATGGATGATAGTTGTTTCTTGTTTGAATAATTATAGTACTTTGCAATGTCGTGTTATTCTTGATATGCTTTTTTGCAACTTCTCTTCGTACTAGAGGTGCAACAGAGGGAATCATAAGAAAGCTTCCACCAGGCTCCAAAAAGAGAATCCATGTTCATAAGAAAGTGTAAGTTGTAGTGCTTACTTTCCAGTTGTATAATATCGTTGTTTTCCATTCTACTTTAGTGTAACACTTAATTTTTATACATTAGCTTCATTGAGGACAAGGGACGGAGTACAATAGGAGCTATCTTTAGGGCGAATATGGATTTTCCTTTCGTGGTGTGGTCAAGCTGGAAGAAGTACCCTGAAAGGAAAGAAATGCTTTGGCAAAATTTTTTGGTAAGCTTATTACTGCTTTGCTTTGTATATTGATAGTGATAGATACATAGCTGCATCATTTTTTGGAGAGTGTGGTTGCTTCTTCATTGCTATACCTGTTTGTGTTTGACAGCCTTTAATCCATAGTCTTACTTTAGCTTCTTTTTTTTTGTGTTTTTTGTGTCCCAGCCTTTAATCCATAGTCTTACTTTAGCCATATTTATAAGAATTTGACGCTAAGATATTCACTTTGAGGCCTATTTATAGGATTTGGCACTACTATATTCACTCTGATAGCGCTTTAACAACCATACATGCTGCGATAATAAACCATGTAACTTGTGAAATGATCAAAATAAAAACTGCAATCAACTGAGTGAAAGAAGAGGTCTTGCCATCCTTTCCTGCTGATCAGCCACACATTGTCTATGAAGGGTGACAATAAGAACAACCAAGGAAGCCAAGGGAAGCCAAAAAAGAGCAGAACTTGGGCGCCATTATGGAACTCACAACGCAAGAGTTGTGAATTGTTTAGGGAGAAAGTACTGCTTGATCCCCTCTTATATACATCCTTGGTTTGCTTTTCTTCAAAAAACTTGATATTTGGGCTCTATTCTTTTATATCATGTTCAAGTGCTCATTGATCCGAATGTTAGCCTCGTATTTTACTGTCGTAGACCACAGTTTCAATTATGCTCGTTGTGCCTTACAGAAAAAGTTCTTGCATATTTCTAAGAAAACAAGGCATCATAGCTGGGGCAGGAGGTATAATTAGAGGGGAAAGTGGTGAATGGATTCATCCCTGTTTTGCATCAATACTGATATTTTCAGGGCACCTTTACTTGCATTGCTGAATTCTGTATATTGAAGCAATACTGATGCTGAAAGCTACAGAGTCGAAGTTTCACCTTTTGGAACTGTGAAAAGTTCTTCTTTTGGCAACCAAAGGAAGATTTTTTTTGTTTTATGCAAAGTGAAAAAACAATATTAGTTTTCCAAAGAAGAACATTAGCTTTATGCAAAAAGATATGACAGAAGGCAATAATAAGAAGTACCTTTTGCAGAAAAGGTACAGTGACAAAGCAACTCGAGCCTTCCTGACTGGTTTGAAGAAATCTAAGAGGGTTTAGGGTTTTTAATTATACTTTTTAGCTCAAGGGATCTCATCTTGTGATTACCAGTGTGTTTGTGTCTTAATTAAGTGTGTTCATGTGTTTTCATTTTTTCTGTAACTTACAATTGATTAGGCTGTTATTTTTCAGTTTGTCCTTCACTTCCTGCATTTAATTTAGTGTGTTCATGTGTTTTCAATTAGTGTGTTTGTCCTTCAGTTCCTTTGGATCGTCCATTTCTTTGGCTTAACCCAAGTCTGGCTAGTCATTGGAAAAGCTTTACTGTTTTAAATTTGGTATCACATCCTAGCTCATCCTGCCTTTTTTGTGACTCTAAAATTTCTATCTTAGTAGCCCTATTTAATGTAGTATCTTAGCAAACCTATTTTAATTTTGTGACTCAGTCTCTCACTAGCTCCCTTTTTGATAGTTGTATGTTTAATGTGGCAGGGGTACTTTGACTTTGAGTCTCTTGAGTAGGAAGCAACGGGAAGAGTTGCTTTTTTCCATCACAATTCTACTAACTCTACAAAGTGGATGGAAGGAGCTAGGAAATTTACAATTAGCAAGGTAGGAGAAGATGTACATCCAGAATTATGGAGGAACCACCCCCCGGAATGGATCCGTAATGATATTTGGCAGAAGATGGTGGATGTATGGGCAAGCACTAAATGGCAGGAAAAATCCAGATGTGCAAAGACAAATCGATCTGTAAATGATGAGCCATCTCACACAGGTGGTTCCGTGTCGCATGCTGTTATTGGAGTTGAATTGAAAGAGAAGATGCCAGATATTAGTGACGCAAAGCTGAACCTAGAGGTGTATGAATTAACACATAAACTTAAACATGATTCTAATGGTCAGCCATTGGAAGAGCAAGACCGCCCATATGTCTCAAAGAAGGCAAAGGCTATCTGCGTAAGTTTGTTTTTGCAGCTGATTTTTCATCTATTTTGTCTGATAAATCTCTAACTCAACTTGCATTTTGCATGAGTTACAAGACGCATATGCTGTGAGATTTGATGAAATTAGTTCTCAGGAGCCCAACTCTTCCTTGATAGATTATGATGCAGTAGAATTGTGCTAACAAATGCCTGGGCTTCACGACAAGAAAGGACGTATACGTGGTACTCGCAAAATTGCATGAGATGCCAGGGCATCGATGCATATTTCACTAGACCAGCCTCCATCCTCCAAAATTGGAAAGACAAAATTGCTAAGATTGTGCAGCTTGAGGTACAGAAGATGAAAGAGATTGAAATTGCTATGCTTGTAGAGATTGAGGTGGAAAAACGCATGAAAGAGAAGGACATGCAGCAGGTATCAAACCTCGTGTTTCATTCATGTTTAAGGCCAATATTAAGTATTAGTTCAGCAACTAACTCAATATCAAGTATCAGTTCTACTTGATACTATGTCTTAGTGGTTTGACCCCTAGGACAAGACTTGAAATTTCAATTTGGTACATATTTTAGGTGCTAATAGGCCCATGATAATGGCAGTGAGGGTGGTCATTAACGTCAAATTTCACAGGTTGATTTCATGGTTGCAGTGGCTGGGGCCTAAAATGATTTCATGGTCATTGTTATTTGCTGCAAATCACAAGCTTGTTATTTGCTCGGTTATTCCTATTTGCTGCAAATGACACACTTGTTATTTCCAGGCTCTCTTACCCAGTGTTCGCAAGGAATATGTTGATAGTCTTGGTTTTTAAGATTGACTAGGAAGATGTCTTCAGGTGTTTGGTCTATTGTGGTGAGATTTTCTTAGGTCAAGGAAGTTCCACTAAATGGCATGTAGTAAGGATTGCAGAAGATAGTAATGGCATACCAACAACTGTGTTAAGAACCATTTCCTGATTAGTCTTGCATTGGACTTATGACTTAGCTACAATTTTCACAACAAAAAATGATTTGATATGCTATTTCATGGTTGCTATGTTGACAGCTCTCTGTGATTGATTTTTCTTTAGTTATTAGCTTTCCAGCATTGGTTGCTCTTGTCAGTAACTATTCATATTACTGGATATATATTTATTCGTACTTATTTGGTGTTTTTCCCCAAGTGTTATGACCACCCTCGTCTAATGGATCAGATTTTGAAAAGCTCAACAACAAGAGATCTTCCTAAAGTTGAAAACTTGGATGTTGGAATAACACCAGTAGCAAACTACAACTTCTTAATAAGATTCTTTTAGAGATTAGAAACATACTTTAAGAGTCAATATATCCTTCTCTAGGTAGCTATTGAATTTCTTAGCCAATACTTGTCTGTGACACCTTGGTTGTGACAGAGCAATAGTAAATAGATCTTAGTGTTGATGCTTGTATGGCACTGTTTCACCCACCAAATACATCTTTTAACATGCCTTTAATTGCTTTGTTACAGGCCGAAGTTAGCGCAGCTGATGCTATTGAGGATGGCAATGATGAAACATTCGACGAGCTTGGTGGATGATTGCCTTAAGTGACCAGATTTGACGTTACGTTGGTTGGGATATTTGTTCATTTTGGTAACCAAGCAACTGGTTGATTTAGATGTATTATTGTTCACTTTTGGTGGTATTCAACAAATGCTGAATATTAGTTATCTTCAGTTCATTATTGGATGTTGACGTTGGATTATTATTGTCAATAGTTGTTGCATTAATTAAGAATAGTATAATATATTATGCATATTTAATGATTTTTATTTTCAAAATTTTTAGCTCCTAAATATAATTGTTGCGACGGAATTAGCAACGGAAAAAATCAATTAGCACCTAGAAATATGATTTTTGCAACGGAATTAGCGACGAAAAATTTCCCTTAGCGACAGAATTTCCGTCGCTAAAGGATGATCAAGTCCGTCGCTAAAGACAAAGGCATCACTGATGGAACACCAATTCCGTCGATAAAACCTTTAGCGACAAGGGTTTAGGCGACGGAACTTTACCAACGGAATGTCTGTCGCTAAAGGCTTTACAGATAGAATTTTTATATTTAGCAACGGATTTTTTCCGTCGCTAATTGTTATTTTTCTTGTGGTCGAGGAGGTTGGCACCATTTTGTGACCAATTTTCCAAATTTTGCAAAACAACCCCTCTAATTTTTCAAAATTACAAAAATGTCCCAAAATTTTGAAATTACATTTTTATCCCGAAGTCTTTTTAAGCTCCTATGCACTACTAATAGCCGAGCGTTGCTCAAAATTAACACCCGCCTATTTTTTAGGAGCGCATATAATTATTTAAATAACTCCCGAAGTTCGGGGTATTACATGAAGTAACTTGGTAATTTTACACAAGCCTAATGGTATTTTGATAACACTCACGTGGGGAAAATTTGGCACCTAGGCATGATTCAATGGCATGAATAACATCCGAATAATTTATTGTTAGGTTCTGACAACAAGAGCGAGGCACACTTCGGAGAAAGAACCGCTTAACTATCCAGGTAAGTACTTCTGTCATGTTCCTTCGTATCACCTATTTTCTAATATATCTGTATGTATACGTTGTTTTACCAAATGAATGTTTTTAAAATGTTTGTTATACTTCTACTCTTGTGCAAATGGTTGACGAGAAATGTAATTAAAAATTGCCATGGTATGTGATGTGTTGTTTTGAGAACCCTGTGTGAGTCGTAGTATGGTATTAAAAGGTTAGTAGTAGTTAGTGTCCCATATCCATGGAAAAAAGTGAATTCTGGGTCTTGGTCAATGGGACCATGCGTTAGCGCACGGTACTGTTGCATCGTGGTTCGCCCTTGCGTCCACAGTATTCTTTATCCTGGGTGGAGGAGGGGTTCTGGGTCCTAGTCAGTTGGACCATACGCTGACCGCAGTATATCAAGTTGTGAATGTGATAGTTGTTAACGAGCTTTCTTGATGATTATACTCCGGTTTGACGTTCTTTTGGTGCAAGTGCATATATGTATGTGTATATATTGAAGAATATTTTATTATGGTGACATTGAGTTCCTAATTTTGAAAAGAAAAAAAAAACCACGGCATGTTTTGAAATACTCAAAATCTATTTTAGGGATATGGATTGTGTACTTACTGGGCCCTGAAGCTCATTCTTTTATAAATGTTTTCAGGTGACCACTTAGATGAAACCGACATCCATGAGGGAAACGAGGTCGGACTCGTGGTAAATTGTCGTTAGAGATTTAAGCCCTTTTTCAAAAATTGTTAACAGTCGGATATAATTATAGTAATATCTTATTTATGTTTTGAAAATTGTTCAGAGCTTAGGTCTCCATGAGATTTTCTATGATTTGTGTTAGTTATTCGTGGAGGAAAATCATGAGAGACATATTGAAGAAATTAGGGTGGTTTTAGAAAAACTATTAAGGAGACAGTGTTAAATTACTTGGTTATATATTCTTGTGTACATGTTGAAGTAAGGCCTAGCAGAGACCTGGGTAGATGTTTGGATGGGCTTGCGGCTAGTTATAGATCTAGCTCACGGACCTACCTGTGGATTCAGGTCGTGATGGTAAGTCAACCCAAAAGGCATAACCAAAAATTTGCAGTCACCCATCTCTAGTGCGAAAGCCGTCTTGGGCAAATCTTTTGCCTTGATCTTTAGCTGGGGATGTCCTGAACAAGGTCAATCTTTGAAAACCACTTCGCCCCTGTAACTGATCAAACAAATTGTATGCGGGGCAAAGGGTAACGATTCGTTATCATCACCTTGTTTAACTCTCAGTAGTCGATGCACAACCTCATCGTCCCATCCTTCTTCTTTACAAATAAGACCACTGCACTATAGGGGGAAGCACTAGGGCGAAGAAACCCTTTGTCGAGAAGATCCTAAAATTGTGTCTTTAGTTCTCTCAACTCCATGGGTGCCATACAATATGGTGCCTTAGAAATAAGGGCAGTTCCAGGAACCAAATTAATATTAAATTTAACTTCCCTATTGGGCATCATCCTCGGAAAATCTTCTTGAAATACCTCAGAAAACTCCCTTACCACCAAAATATACTCTAAATTCAACTCTTTCTGCTGGGTGCCTACTACATAAGCCAAGTATCCCCGACAACCTTTTCTAAGGAGTTAGTTTGCCTGTAAGCCAAAAACCATAAGTGGACGGGGTGTGATACTAGACCCCTGGATAAAACAAGTGATCTTGATCTGGAATGTTAAATGTCACTCTCTTATGGAAGCAATCTGCAGAGGCATGCCACCAACCAATCCATCCCCAATATAACATCCAACTCTAACATATCCAAAACAAATAGGTTCGCCACTAATTTTTTGCCTTAATTCTAACTAGTTAGCAGTTGACTACTTGGTCCACAACAACCTCATCCCATATTGGGGTAGAAATGCACAACGGAACCTTTAAGGACTATAAACATTTGCCTAAACATTTAATAAAAGCACACAATGCAAAGGAATGAGTAGATCCAGAATCGAACAATACTTTTGTTAACCTAGAAAAAACAGGGAGTGTCCCAGTTACCACTGAGTCTGAAGCCTATGCATCTTGCCGAGTCATAGCAAAAACTCTCGTCGTTCCCCTGGGCTTCAGTGCATCCTTTGTCACTTGGTTTTGACGTCCCGTACTGGGGCAATTTTGGGTTAGATGCGTCTCCTGACCACATGTAAAACTATTCCTCATTCGCCATAGGCATGATCGGCCTGGATGAAAGTGGTTGCACCTACGGCTGGTCTGTGGGCCACTCAGTTCTCCCATCCTATTCATGGAATGCTCCTGATAGCTTCATGGTAATTCATTCCTCTACTAAGGTGGCGCTCTACCTCTGGACCCCTGTCTCTATTAATTCAATCGTTAAGGCTGCACTCCTCTATTTACTTCTTAGGGTTTTGGGCGCTTGGAGGTATCACCGGACATACTGTGTTGACTTATCAATTTTGATGATTCCAAATTTACTATCTTCAACATTATTAAGATAATTATTTCAGGATTTATCTTAATCAAACAAAGTCAAGATGATGCCTTAGACAAAGCTTGAACTTGGACTTGGACTTGGGATTCAAAGACTCGAACTACATTAAAGATGCAAGAACCTGAAGTCGATTCTATCCACGTTAGAATTTCTAAGTCCTTCTTAAAAGATCACATAGAAATTCAAGTAAAGAACCAAAAGTTTTTAGTCGAAGCTAAACTTTTTAGTCGAAGCCAAAAGTTTTTAGTCGAAGCTAAACTTTTTAGTCGAAGTCAAAAGTGTTTAGTCGAAGCAAAACATTTTAGTCAAAGCAAAAGTTTTCAGTCGAATGAAATGGAGTTTTCAGTCAACTCAATTCTTCAGTGTCTCCTCTCACTAAGTTTTCAGTCGACTCAATCTTATGTTTCAGTCAAATCAATTTTCACGTTTTCCCTTCACAACGGTTCATTTTCTTCTCCAGTATAAAAAGGGATCCTTCAGAGCATTTAAGACTCTCTCAAAAATCTTTTTCAATTTTCTCTCTAACTCATCTCAGAACACTCTCTCATCTTGTTTCTCTTATTCTCATCTATTCTCTGTTGAATGAGTTCATCTTTGTGATAGTCTATTGTAAGCTTCTTGGTTTGGTTCTTGAAAGAATATATATCTTCCCACCTAAGAAGGCTTAGTCTTAGTTTATTCATTGCAACATCTGCTCAAGAAGGAGCTTGTTTGTTGTATTCAAATTGTACATCTCCTTTCATTTGTAAATTGTTGGAATCCTTGGAAGGGTTTAAAAAATTGTACTGCGGTTTGAGGTAGCACCCGAAGCTAGCTAGTTAATGAAAGGCTCGAGTAGGTCTCCCTTGTGTGGAGTGCTCGGGGACTGGACGTAGGCTAGTGGGACTGAACCAGTATAAATCTCTATGTTGAATTTATTGTTGTTATATCTGTAATTACTCTATAATCTCAGTTTTAATTTATACTCAAAGTTGTAAAACACCTATTCACCCCCCTCTAGGTGTACTTAGGGACTTACAAGTGGTGTCAAAGCCATGTGCTCTGGTGTTTTTTTTTGACTTCATCGTCTAGAGCTAAAGATCACATTAGGGAAGAAGGATCAGCAACCACTAGGCCACCCTTGTTGAAGAATGACGACTACAGCTACTGGAAAAATCATATGAGGAATTTTCTGAGGCAAGATACACACGTGGGGTATGTTTTAGAAAATGGTCCTATAATTCCGATGAAGGATGGACCAGATGGAATCAAGATTCCAAAAGGAATTCTCGAAATGGACGCTCATGAGGCACAGCGTTTCTCCATGGATGATATAGCTAAGAACATTATCAGCTGTGCCCTTGACATGAATGAGTACAATTGATTCTCAGCATGTGAGACAGTTAGAGAAATGTGGAGGTTGTTGGGGGTCACTCATGAAGGTACAAAGGAGACCAAGATCAACATGTTGGTCCAGCAATATGAGGCCTTCAAAATGAAGGAGCACGAGTCCATAAATGAGATGTACTCCAGATTTACACTCATTATAAATGGACTGAAGCTTTTGGGTAAAATCTACCCAGAAAAAGAAGTTGTCCGAAAAGTTCTCAGATCTGTTCCAAAGAGATAGGAAGCAAAACTCACAGCCATTCAAGAGGCAAATGACTTACATGTGCTGAAGCTTGAAGAATTGGTGGGTTTTCTAATGACTCATGAAATTACGATGAAGATTCACGACAAAGAAGAAACCACCTCCAAGAAGAAGAGCTTAGCTCTTAAAGCTGAGACCTCTCATGAACCTACAGAGAGCAGCGATGATTCTGATCCTGATATGGCACTCATCACTCGAAGGTTCAAGAAGTTTCTCGCAAGCAAGCGAGATAGGAAGATCAGGAGAAATCTTACAAACTAATCACATCAAAGAAATAATAGTGATTGAAATGTGAAGGAAAATTCTGATGCTTGCTATGAATGCGGCAGAACTGGGCACATCAAAAAATATTGTCCGCAACTCAAGAACAAAACTGCAAGCAGCAACAGTCGAGACTTCAAAGAAAGGAAGTTCAAGCCCAGGAAAGCCCTGCTGACTTGGGATGACTCTGATGAAAGTGACAAAGAAACTAGCGAAGATGATGACGTAGCTTAACTTTGCTTCATGGCCAAGGATGATCGCTTCGATTAGGTAATCTCAAAAAATCTTGATTATAATGAACTTAAGTTAGCTTTTCTCGAACTCAGTGAAAATAATGAAAAGTTAAAAGTTAAAAATGATAATCTAAAAATTAAGGCTCTTTCTTTGATAAATATTGTTAAGAGTTAGAAGGTGAAAAATAAAAGTTAGAAGAAAAGGTTGAACTTTATATTTCTAAAAATGTTTCTCTAAAAAATCATCTAAATGCTTCTAAGAAGGAAAATTCTTATTTGTCTTCTGAAATCCAATCTCTCAGAGGAGTAAAAGTTCCAGTTGAAAACGAATCCTTAAAATCTCAACTGGAAGAAATTTCTACACAAAAAAAATTTTTAAAAAGGAGATTAAAGATCTGAATTTTACTATTTCAAAATTTACCCAAGGAAGAGAGAACTTGGATATTCTTTTGGGAAGACAAAGATGTGTTTTTGAGAAAAGTGGAATTGGTTATAATCTTTCAAAGAAGCAAAAAGATTACAAAATTTTCTTTAACAAAAATTTAGCTTCTTGCTCACCATTCATACTCTGGACAGTATGTAATAAGAAAGGGCACTTAGTTAAAAATTATCCTTTTAGTTCTGTCAGAAATTAGTCTTTCCTTCCATTACAAAAAATAAAATGAAACAAGTTTGGGTGCCAAAATCGTGTTTATCCAATCTTCCAGGACCCAAGAAAGTGTGGGTACCTAAAGGAACGAAACCAGAATCTGTTGTAGGTATGCTTAAAAGCAAGGATAGATTCCAACAAATGGATTCTTGACAGCGGATGTTCAAGGCATATGACCGGTGATCGCTCACTTTTCTGTCATATCACTCCGAAGAATGGAGGATTTGTAACCTTCGGATACAACTCGAATGGGAAGATCATCGATAAAGGTAAAATTGGCACCTGTTCCACATCTATAGATAATGTGTCCTTTGTTGACGGTTTGAAGTTCAATTTGATAAGTATCAGTCAACTCATCGATAGGGGACACAAAGTTCAGTTCAAAAGCGATCAATACCTAATCAGTCGTGCCTCAGATGGAGGTACCTTGGTTGGTAAAAGAGATGGTAATATCTGTACTTATCTTTTGATGCATCTGACTCTCCTCTTGAAGTTTGTCTTTCTGCTCAACATAATGATATTTGGTTGTGGCATCGTAGATTAGGTCATGTTCACATGGATCTAATCAAGAAACTTCTCTCAAAAGAGCTTGTGAGTTTCAGTTATATGGTGCTCCACAACACTAGCGAGGTTCTCCACCAACCTAAGCACGTCTTCACCTTGACCTTCGTTCCGTCGTGGCATTGCTTTTCAACCTATAACAAAACTCTCATAAGAACTCTTGCTTTCCAATTATAATGAATTTATCATAATAGTAAATTTTTTTGTTGGCATATTCAAATTCTATGTAATTTGTTCTACATCGTTCCCTTCCCTTAACCAAGCAATGTGTAAGTGATTCAATAGTTTACCTTTTTTTTTCTAGGGCTTTTATAATGAAACAACTGAAACAAAATCGGAAGTATAACTAAGTCAACGGTGCTACTTATTTCTAAAGGTTTCGAAGGCACCTTTCCAAAACAATGAGTCCAACGGAAAGAGAAACACTCTGCTTATTCTCCAAATCTAACTACTACTCCTCCTCTATCTTCCCTTGCCCTAGTCATCTTCCTCTTCTTAATCATCAGCCGGTTCAATGTAGTTTTCCATTCCTAGATCCACTGCTGTACCAAGTCTTCACCTTCCAACTAAGTCTGTAGCTCTATAACTTTCTTCCCAAAATAGTAATTGCAGTCCTTCTATCTTTGCGCCCAGTTAAAGCTATAATTGATCCTTATACTCTCCAATTGGGCCTTTAGTACTCTAATTTCCTCCTTTAACCATCGTGTCTCTCTAATGGAATCACCCTCTTTTCTGAATCTACCATTCTTTCCATGGAAAGCTTTCCTAGTTTCTTGCGTTCATTGTAGCATGCCTGGTTAGAATCTCCAGATCTTTCAAAAGGCATCTAACTGACCTCAGTCGATAGGCTATCCTCGCTCTGACCTACCATAATCCTATCACAACACAAATATCATAGATGTCTTCCATTAATACATTACAGCTTAATTTTAAAACTAATACTTAGCTTTCTCAAAATTTGTAAAGAAGCATATCACAAATCCTAAATTTTTAACTTAGTTAAGATCTTTTCCTTTCCTACCCAACTGCAACTCATTCGCCTTGATACGAGTTTACATAATCCTATACCTATGCTCTGGTACCATTTCTGTCACAACCCAAACCCACGGCTGAGTCCATGAGCTAGATCTATGACCGGCTGAAGGCCCATTCAAACATCCACTCAAGGCTCTGCCAGACCTTACTACAACCTGTTTACAAATCTATCGCCATGCATTTAACTAACACCTTAACAAGACTTCTAAAATCATACATATAGATCTCTCAAATATATATATATATATATATATATATATATATATATATATATGTCTCTAGTGATTCCTCCATGAATGACTAACACAAATCATAGAAAATCTCGTGGAGACCTATGCTCCGAACAATTCTCAAAACATAAACAAAATAGAACTACAATTATATCCATCTGTTAACAATTTTTCAAAAGGTCTTAAATTAATTCCCTAATGACCATCTCTTGTGACTCCATCCTCGTTTGCCTCATAGTTCATCTAAGCAGTCACCTGAATATATTTATAGAAAAAGTGAATCTGGGGGTCAGTAAATACACATACCATATCCCTAAAATTAGTTTTGGGATTCATAAAAAGCTTGCAATGGTTTCTTTATTTTAAAGTTGGTAACCAATTCCCATACAATACTATACTCATATATGCTTCATAAAAGTCAATCATGCTTCAGGACTACTCTTCCAAAACATATGTATAACAATAATGATTCTTCTTAAAAAAAAAAGACCTCACTGCGAGAGAGGCGGTTTTAGTGAAAATCATCTTCCCCAACACCTCTCTTTCTTACTTTCCTCTCCGTCACCACCGTCGGTTTCCCAGGCAAGTGGTGACGTGGTAGTCTAGCTATTGTTTTGTTAGGTTCTTTGGGAGGGATCTTTCGGGCTTCGGTGAGCTAAGCGGCATCGCCGTCCTGATGGGTAGTTTCGTTCGGTTCGTTCAACAGTTTGGCTGTCCTAATTTTTCGGCTTTGGAAATTGGTTGGTGATGTATGAAAGGTAAGTTGTCAGGCTCCTAGGTTGCTTGGCTGTTTTGCGGTGGGGTTGTGGTGGCTTCAAGTGTTATTTGTTGTGGTCGTCGGGGTATGTGGGTTTTGCCGTCGGGTTGTCTTGGGTTGGAAAAGGAGTGGTGAGTCTAGATCTAGGTTTTTCTTCTAGGGTTTTTTTTCCCTCCTTCCCCCCTAGTTGGTCCCCCTTCCCTAGATCTAGAATGGTTGGTGTTTCTGTGGTTGCTGGTGGAGAGGTTTTTCGATCTGCTGGTGGTGTCTACGCCAGGCTAGTTTGGCAGCTATTCGGTGACGGCGGTTGATAGTGCGACGGCTGGGTTCTGGTCTGTTGGTGATTTGTTCGCCGGTGAGTGTTCTGATCACGGTTTCCTTCGGGGTTTGACTTTTCCATCGTCATGAGCTTGGTAGCAGTGCGATGGCATGGAAAGGTGGCGTTTCTGGCACCAGAGTGGAACACGGAGATCGAGACACGGTGCACGGAGATTGAGGCAACAGTGCATGACGGGACAAGTGTAAGCTTGGGTTGGGGCTGACAGATAGCTGGTGTTACTGGATTGGCTATGTTTTGTTGTAGTTATCTTGTATTTAGTTTAATTTTCCTATTTTGTAGGGTTTTATTTTACATTTGGTTATTATAGTCCATTATAATATTAAAAAAACCTTATATGTTTGTGGGGCTTATTTTGTTGCACTTCTTATTGAATAGGGATGTCATCCGTGTAAGTCTTTTACTTGCCACTTGGGCATGTTTTGTAACTCCCTCAGTTCATCTTGGCATATATTTTTAATCTTCTTTCAAAAAAAAAATAGTGATTATACTTCGAGTTATATTCTAACTTTATTCACGGTGTGCTGCAGTTAGCGTATGGTCCTACTGACTAGGACCCAAAATTCTTCCTCCACCTAGGATAAACAATTATGCGGACCCATGGGAAAACCATGATGCGATAGTACTGTGCTCCAACGTATGGACCCGTTGACCATAATTCGAAATCCACTTCCCCCATGGATATGGGGTATAGTAACCAATATTAACCTCACGATAAAGTATGATTCACACAGAGTTTTCAAAAATCAATGCAACACTTTTCGCGGCATTTATAATTCATTTTTGCATCAAATCAGTTGCACAAAAGCAGAAGTATCAAAAATTACTTTAAACATTCATCTGGTAAAATCACTTATACATACACATATATTGAAAAATAGATTGTACAAAGGGACATGACAGGAATACTTACCTGGATATCCAAGCGGCTCTTGTTCCTAAGTCTACTCTAGCTCTTGTCTATCGAAACCTAAACAATAAATTATCCAGATATTATTTATTGCCGTTCAATTATGCCTAGGTACTAAATTTTTTCAAATGAGTGAAATTACCAAAATACCCCTACATTGTCTAAAATTATCAATTTATCCCTGACACCTAACGTACGATTACACTCCTGAAAATAACCCAAAACATCTTTTAAACAACAAGGTGGGGTTTTCGGACAAGAATGATTTTTCTGAGAATTTTCCGTTTGGAACCACAAACCGCTCCTTAAATTGGGCATTAAGATTCCTATGTCAAAAATATATCAACCGGCTCCAGAATGCCACGGAATTTCAGACGTTCAGAAGTCTCCATAAGATCATACCACGGTGAAATTTTCTTCTTAAATAATTTTGTTTACTATGCCAAATAATTCAAAAAGACTTGTTTTCAGAATAAAATTATTCCAGGCCCTTTGACTTGCCCAGAAAATTCTATGCCGAAGGTATTGTAGAAATAAGTGAGTTTCAGTTGTGCACTTTGCCTAAATCTGTTCAGAAATGACATTTAAAAATAACTTAGTAAACTGTTGTAATAGTAAATCGCTACGCAATATCCGATCGAGCGCTATGCGACTAACAACACTAAAAATAGAAAATGGCATTAAAAACTTTTGAAACTTGGAAAAATACATTATATTAGCTACATAAGATTATTGTAAAAGTTTCAAAATTAATAACTTAGATTATTATTTTAAAATACACTGAAATCCCTTGTTCAGATAAAATCATTTATCGTGCTTTTTCAGCTCAAAAAAATCCCAAAACATTCCATGTAGTAGGTCTTGCAAAAATAATATGAGTTACTCTTTTGGAATTTGTCCAAATAAATTTCTAGATATGTCTTAAAAATTAGGAAAGGAACTACTAGAATAGGATTTCTTTTAGCAACACTTTTAAGTTCAAGTTTGAACTCTCAGCATTTTCCCTCCTCTCTCTCTCTCTCTCTCTCTCTATGCAGCCCTTCTTCCTCACCAACCCAGCAATCCACGCCTTCCCCCGAACACACACACTTCACAGACCTTTCACCCCCCTCACTCCCACACATTAACACATATTTAAAAATAGTTATACAAATCCTTACACTTATATACAAGCACCCACAACATCCCACACTCACCCACTTACACAAGCACATATATGTCACACCCATTGCCTCACGACATTGGGTCTTCTTCTTCTTCTACATATGAATGCACACCTTAACCCACATATATTACACTTACATACAAACACCCAAGACAAGTACAACACACCCCACACTCAGCCACTTACAAAGACAATTATATCCAACAAGGCAGCGGGTCTTCTTCCTCTTCTGCACATAAATCCACACCTATTTATATTCATTTTAAAATTAAGGTAAAAGCCTTACCGGCGATGGGTTCTCTTCGGCGGATTCTGTCACCGAGGAGCTTCTCTTCTTCTCGTTCTCTATTTTTCTTTCTCTTTTCTCTTCTCTCTTTTTGTCTCCATCTTCTCTGTCTGTTATAACCAAAGAGAAATACCTCTTCATGTCTTGTAACTGAAAGAGTTTGGCTAATGGAAATGTCTAAATTTCTCCCTAATATCTTCCTCTGTTCCCCCACTTTCATAATTTAAGTGTTGATATTATTCTTAAATAAAATAAAATTTTTTTAAAATCTTTTAATTTTTCAATCGTCCCCACTTAAAAATTTATATTTAACTAAGCCCACTATAATAATTGTCACTAAAAGTTGGCAATAAAAATATTGCTTATGCACATTGCTAGTTATTTAGTATAGAAATGGTCGATAAAATTGCTAATATAATATCGACGGTAATAATAGTGTAAAAATTGTCACTAAATGATTTAAATTCACGGGCTAGAAAATACCAAGGTTTGAGGTATTACAACTTTAACCCTCTTTGACGTTTCGAAGGGGGCCATTCCAATGCTACTTTGGTAACTGTTATTCTAAGAAAACTCTATCTGCAGTAGATGGTCATCCTAGTTGCCCTTAAAATTTAGAATACAAGCCCGCAGTAGATCTTCGAATGTCTGAATAGTCCTTTTTGACCGAATGTTTGTTTGAGGATGAAAAGCCGTGATAAACTGCAGTCGAGTATCAAAAGCATGTTGTAAACTCCCATAGAATTTAGATACAAAGCGAGTGTCCCTATCTGACAGAATTGAGACTGGTATACCATAAAGATGTACTATCTCCTCTATGTAGGTGGTTGCCAATTTGTCCATCGAATAGGCCATCCAAACAGGCAAAAAGTGCGGACACCGTGTCAGTCGGTCACCCTAAACACGTCCTCACTTTGAGCTCCATTCTGTCGTGCCATTGCTTTTCAACCTATACTGAAAACTCACGTAAGAACACTTGATTTTCAAATATAATTAATTTATCATAGTCATTGTTTTACATATTCAAATTTGATGTAATTTGTTCTACATCGTTCCCTTCCCTCAACCAAGCAATGTGTAAGTAATTCCATAATTTATGTTTATTCGAAGGATTTTATAATAAATGACTCAAATATAATAAAATCAAAATTATAACTAATTCAACGGTGCTACTTTATTTCCAACGGTTCCAAAGGCTCCAAAGGTACTTGTCCCAAACAATGAGTCCAACGAAAAGAGAAAAACTCAGCTTATTCTCGTAATCTAATTACTACTTCTCCTCTTTCTTCCCTAACCCTAATCATCTCTCCATTTATTGTAGTTTTTCCATTCTTGGATCCACTGCTCTTTTTCAGCCCAAGAGAAAGTCACCGAATTTGCATTTCCCAGCCAATTCTATAGCTCTATAACTTTTTCCCAAAATAGTAATTGTAGTCCTTTTATCTTTGCTCCCAATTAAAACTGCAGTTGATCCTTATACTCTCCAGTTGGAGTACTCTAATTTCCTCCTTCAACCATTGTATCTCCTTCACTAATGGAATAATCCTTTCTTCCGAATCTGCTGACTCGTCCCTGGGATGCTTTCCTAGTTTCTTGCTTTCATCATAGGATGCCTGGTTAGAATCTCTCGATCCTTCAGAAGGCATCTGGCTGACCTCTATTGATAAGCTATCCTCACTCTGACCTGCCATAATCCTATCAGAACACAAATATGATGATATATTTCGTTAATACAATACCTCTTAATTAAAAGTTAAGCACTCAGTCAATTACCTAAATTCGCTAAGAAGCATATAAACAAATTTCAAATTTCTACTTAGTCAAGATCCTTTCCTTTCCTACTCTACCCAACTCATTAGTCTAGAAACGGGTCTACGGGATCGTAATACCTATCCACTGATACCATTTATATCACAATCCAAAACCACAGTTGAGTCCATGAGCTAGAACCGTGACTGGCCGCATGCCCATCCGAACATCAATCCAGGGCTCTGCCACGCCTTATTACAACCCGTACACAAGAATCTACACCAAGTAATTTAAAACTATCTCCTTAATAAATCTCCAATGACATTTTTTATTTAACAACTAACATGGATCATTTTAAATCCGATAGAGATCTAAGCTCCGATGATTCTAAACTTTACAAATTTAGTACTAGCATACCATCCAAGGGTTTATTAAATAATATAAAAGGTCTACAACTCCTCTAACAGTCATCTACCGCAACTACATCCTCGTGGTCCTCTTAAGTGTTGTTTCCATCTAGATAATCGCCTGAAAAATATTTAAAAGAGTGAGCTTGTGGCCCGGTAAGTACACAAACCACATCCCTAAAATAGTTTTGGGATTCATAGAATATGTCATGGTTTCTTGGTTTTAAAATTGGTAAGAAATTCACAGAGAATATTGTACACGTATATACTTTAAAGCAAATCATGCTTCAGAAGAACACTTCCAAGACGAATGCATAACAATAGTAATTAAACTTTGAATGCTGTGGTCAGCCTATAGTCCCACTGACTAGGATTCAGAATCCCTCCTCAATCCGGGATAAACAATATTTTGGATGCAAGGGCGAACCACGATGCAACAATACTATGCGCCAATGTATGGTCCCATTGAATAAGACCCAGAATCCACTTTCTCCTGTGTATATGAGGCATAGCAACCAATATTAACCTCAGAATAAAACACGATTTACACAGAGTTCTCAAAAACCAATGCAACACTTTCCATGGCAATTATAATTCATTTCTCATCCAACTAGTTGCACAAAAGCAGAAGTATTGCAATTATTTAAAACATTCATCTGGTAAAAATCATGTATACATACACATATATTGGAAAAATAGGTTGTACGGAGGGACATAGTAAGGGTACTTACTTGGATAGCTAAGGGGTTTTTGTTCTTGTTTCCAAGCCTGTTCTAACTCTTGTTTGTCGAAACCTAAGCACTAAATCATAAGGGTTTTATTATTGCCGCTCAATCATGCCTAGCTACTAAATTTTCCCAAGTGCATGAAATTACAAAAATGTCCCTGGACTTGTATAAAATTACCAAATTACCTTCAATGCCTAACATACCATTACACACCCAAAAATAAAGAAACACTCATTAAATGACTGTTCCAAACCTATTCTGGTCGCACTCAAAGGTCCACTTGGAGTTCCATTGTGCATGACACGTCCGCACACGCACAGTATTCAACGCTTTGAACTAGTCAAAGTGCGCGCACCCAAGTCACGTGCATTCTTTGCTTCACGCGCCTCACGCGCGACTTAGTCACCAATTATTTCACGCTACCCTGACTCACAATACCATGTTCGTCGCACCGCGACCACCTGAGCACCTTTTCACCAAAAACATCGACTGTTGGCACAACCGAAGCGACGGGGTCAAGGGCATAGGCCTTGGCCAACCCCATGGGGTCGGCCTCGGCCTCAATGGGGGGTCGACCTCGGCCTCCATGGGGTCCCCCCAGTTGTTCACTCCTCGAGCAAAGTCCCTTTCGCACTTTGTTCACTTCATACACTTCGTATGTGACTTAGGCACCTTGTTCGTCACATGGGTATGATTCATGTCGACACGCTTGTCGCAATGCAACTTTTGGATTTGTCATTACCCATCAAACACCTTCCGTCAGTGCGCCCAAAGTTCACCCAAAGGGGGAGTGGCCTTGGCCTCCCTTCATGGGAGTTGGCCATTGGCCTTGGCCACCCCTTAGGGTCGGCCTCGGCCTCACCAAAGGGTCGGCCTCGGCCTCCCCAGGGGTGGTGGCCTTGACCTTCCCCCATTTTTGGCCTATGGCCTCCGCTCCCTCGCACACTTGTTTTCTCAAGTCTTTGCACCTCCGCGAAGTTTATGGACGGTCGTGCATGAACCTCGCGACCTCCGTCGTCCATCATCCTCGCGACGTCCGTCGTCCATCAACCTCGCGACCTCAATCGTCCATCAACCTCGCGACGTCCGTCGTGCATGAACCTCACGACGTCCGTCGTGCATGAACCTCGCGACGTCCGTCGTCCATCAACCTCGCGAAGTCCGTCGTCCATCAACCTCGCGATGTCCCTCGTGCATCAACCTCACGACCTCAGTCATCCATCATCCTCACGACGTCCGTCGTCCATCAACCTCGCGACGTCCCTCGTCCATCAACCTCGCGACGTCCGTCGTGCATGAACCTCGCGACGTCCGTCGTGCATAAACCTCGCGACGTCCGTCATGCATGAACCTCGCTACGACGTCCATCATCCATCAACCTCGCGACGTCCGTCGTCCATCAACCTCGCGACGTCCGTCGTGCATCAACCTCGCGACGTCCGTCGTCCATCATCCTCGCGACGTCCGTCGTCCATCAACCTCGCAACGTCCATCGTCCATCATCCTCGCGACGTCCGTCGTCCATGATCCTCGCGACGTCGGTCATGCATGAACCTCGCGACGTCCGTCGTGCATGAACCTCGCGACGTCCGTCGTCCATCGACCTCGCGACATCCGTCGTGCATCGACCTCGCGACGTCCGTCGTCCATCGACCTCGCGACGTCCGTCGTCCGACGACCGCTTACCATCACTTCTAACTTTGTCATTACTACATGTTGCATTCATTATCTTGTTATGATAGGTACACTCAGCTCACATACCGTCTTCGGGACACCCGAAGCGCACCCATGAGCCATTCTTATCACATGTGCCCCGGCACAAAGTATATCTTCGCGACGTTCGTCGCCGCGCCACCTTTATAACATGTGCCCCAGCACAAAGTATATCTTCGCGACGTTCGTCGCCGCGCCATCTTCATAACATGTGCCCCGGCACCAAGTATATGCTCCGCGACCTTCGTCGCCGCGCCCATGCGCCATTCTTATCACATGTGCCCCGGCACCAAGTATATGCTCCGTGATCTTCATCGCCGCACCCATGCGCCATCTTCATAACATGTGCCCCGGCACCAAGTATTGCTCCGCGACGTTCGTCGCAGCGCCCATGCGCCACCTTCATAACATGTGCCCCGGCACCAAGTATATGCTCCGCGATCTTCATCGCCGCACCCATACGCCATCTTCATAACATGTGCCCTGGCACCAAGTATTGCTCCGCGACGTTCGTCGCAGCGCCCATGCGCCATCTTCATAACATGTGCCCCGGCACCAAGTATATGCTCCGCGACCTTCGTCTCCGCGCCCATGCACCATTCTTATCACATGGGCCCCGGCACCAAGTATATGCTCCACGATCTTCATCGCCGCACCCATGCGCCATCTTCATAACATGTGCCCCGGCACCAAGTATTGCTCAGCGACGTTCGTCGCAGCGCCCATGCGCCATCTTCATAACATGTGCCCTGGCACCAAGTATATGCTCCGGGACCTTCGTCGCCGCACCCATGCTCCATTCTTATCACATGTGCCCAGCACAAAGTATTGCTTCACGACACTCGTCGCCGAACCACTCTCATGACATGTGCTCCGGCACCAAGTATTGTCCCCGCGACATTCGTCGCCGTGCCCATGCGCCACAATCATGATAGAAGCCTTCGGGCATCACACTTATTCACCACACCATGTGCCCCCGCCATGGACGTGGAACATGCTTCGACCCACTCTCTGGAGTGTGCAGCATCACGGGGGTTCCGTTCGTAGTGCTCTGGCACGAGGACCCCTCGCTACGGGACGGCACAATCAACTACGGGACGGGCTCACAACCTTAAAGCCATCGCCGGCACAATCAACTACTGGACGGGCTCACAACCTTAAAGCCATCGCCGGCACAATCAACTACGGGACGGGCTCACAACCTTAAAGCCATCGCCGGCACAATCAATTACGGGACGGGCTCACAACCTTAAAGCCATCGCCGGCACAATCAACTACGGGACGGGCTCACAACCTTAAAGCCATCGTCGGCACAATCAATGATGGGATGGGCTCACAACCTTAAAGCCATCGCCGGCACAATCAATGACGGGATGGGCTCACAACCTTAAAGCCATTACTGGTATAATCAATCACGGGATGGGCTCACAACCTTAAAGCCATCACCGTCACAGTTACGGGGGTGGCTCCGGCACGAGGACCCCTCGCCACGGACCCTAAGCACTAAGCTGCGAGCATGTCCACTCATGTTACCACTGATCGTCGACACCACCAGGGCAATGACCCCCGGGTCACTCCGGGACGGGAGTAGGTCCTTGGAGGGCATGGCGCCTAGTCCGCCTGACAGTTGGCTATAGGGGAAACCCTCACCATTATCAGGTTCTCCGTGCGTCTCTTGACACACTTAGTGGGACTCTACGAGGGCTTGGATTGGAGGCTAGATCAAGGGGTTTCTCTGGCCACAGCGACGGTGTGGGAGCCAGTCTTTCCAGACAGACAGAGCGACGCTGTGCGGGGTAGGCGGGGTGAATATGCAAGTCAACAGTCTGTGGAGCACCGACAGCTGTGGACCCCTCGGTGACGTATCACTCCCGAGGAGCGCCACGTGTCGCATGATGATGTCATCGTCTCAACCTCTATAAATAGAGGTCTTGAGAATTCATTTGGATGGTTAGACATTTTCATAACACTCTCTTTTTCTCACTCTAAAATCCTAGAGAGAGAAACATACATGACCCTGACTTTGGACCTAAGCATCGGACTATGACTGTCGTCGTGTATTCACCCTACGCCATCGCCCTTCGCAGCACAGCCATCCTCAAGCTCTATCTGGGAAGCCCTTGGTCTCTGCCCTTGCTTCGCCTTTGCTGTGTCTCACATCAACATACTTGGCATCTAAGTCGGACTGCATTCCTTGTGGCACCTCCACGTCGACTGCGAACCCACTTTCCTTGGCATCAATGACTAGGTGGGTTTTTCGGACAAAAATGACCATTTTGGGATTTTTTGTACGCAACCCTAAATCGCTCCTTAAATTGGGCGCTACAGATCCTATTTCAAAATCATATCAAATGGCACCCGAATGTCGCTAAACTTTAAAAACTTAAGCATCTCAGTAAGATCAGATCATAGTAAAATTTCTGACTAAAAATAATTTTTTTACTATACCAAATAACTCAAAAACCTGTTTTAAAAATAAAATCATTTCAGACCCTTTCCATGCCTAAATATCTCAGAAATAATGAGAGTTTTAGTTTTGCACTTTTCCTAAATCAATGTCTAAATAGCCTAAAAATTCAAAACAGTGACTGCTCTCTAACCCTCCACTATTCATCCTCTTCTTCAACAAATCAGCCCTAACCCGAGTTTTTATTCTCTGTCTTCTCCCTTATCAACATAGCCACTCCCCTGCCGCAGCTGCCCCATGCCTCCCCCCCCAAGGCATCCCCTTCCTCATCTCTTTTTCCACCTCCACGCTCACCTTAACACCACAAAAACACTCAAACAACAACATGCCATGGCTAGACCCATGGCAGCCCACTTCCCCCTCCTTTTACACAACAAAACCACCATAATATATCACACTTGCAACCCACCTCATAGCATATCAATTTCCCATTCCTTTTACACATCTACCCACACCAAACACTCGTAAACGCACACACAAGGTCACGCCATCACTTTCCCTACGCTACCTTGCGGTAGTCCCCTTCTCCTTCGCGCACGCCAGCAGTTGTGGCTGCCATAGCTACTCTATTTCCCTCGACAGCCATAGCTACTATAGCCATTAGCTCCTTTGTTGCTTCCATGGTAACCACTCTTCTCCACCCTTGCATATAGACCTGGCAAAAATGGACCCAGACCCGCGGGTAGATCCGTACCTGGATAAAAATCCCGGGTACGGGTATATCTTTTGAAGACCCGCCAAAAACAGACCCGTACCCGAACCGACCCGTAAAAATCGGGTAAATCCGGGTCGGGTACGGATTACCCGGGCAACCCGGATTTTTTACTATAAAACATGCTAGGGTTTCTTCTTCACTCATTTTCTTTTCTCCCTTCTCCTCTGCGCCGTTCCTCCCGTCCTCTCTGATCTCTCTCTCGTCACGATGTCGCTCTCTCACTTCAACTCGACGCCGACGTCGCTTGATCTTGCAAGTTACATCAACTCGACGCCGATATGCATGTCCCTCAGTCTCTGCCGTTAGATCCACCGCAAATCTGAGATGCTCCGCCGCCGGTATCTCTGATCAGATCCGCTACAGCCAGAGCTCCGCGCCACTGTCTCCGATCAAGCTAGAGTGAGGTACGGGAGTTACAGCAGTCCAAATCAAGTGACCTCCGAATCCGATCGTGGTCTGCAATCGCCTTTGATTGCTTTGTTAACACTTATTTTATTTTTTGTTTACCAGATAATCTTTTTCAGATCTACTTGTATTGTTTCGTTTTGCGTCAATTTTTTGTCTGTACTTATGTGTTTTGGTAGTATTGTGGTTATTACGTTTGGTTGAAATGGTTGTGTTGTGGATTTGAGAACCGAGATGATCGGATTGATCGCTGAGCAGTAATTGTAGGAATTAAATTACTCTGATTTTTTTTTTGGTAATAAATTACATAGTGATTGTTGTATAATAAAAAAGAACAAAAAAAATTTCGTAAAAGAAAAGTCTCTGTAAATAAAATTTTAAAAAAAATCAACAATTTACCCGGGGGTAATACCCTACCCGCAAGGGTAGGGTACGGTTTCCGAAAAACCTTACCCGAAAAAATCCGGGTAAAAATTACCCGACCCGTTAATACCCGGACCCGATCGAATTTTACCCGGACCCGACGGGTTTACCCGTTTGCCAGGTCTACTTGCATACACACACACACAACACACTCACACATAGGCAAATCATGGCAGCCCCACGACCACTG
Source organism: Escallonia herrerae (assembly GCA_033070095.1). NCBI lineage: Eukaryota > Viridiplantae > Streptophyta > Magnoliopsida > Escalloniales > Escalloniaceae > Escallonia > Escallonia herrerae. The sequence goes on from JAVXUP010001559.1 coordinate 125,345, forward strand.
CAGCTACCCCCTTCTCTCATGGTAGCCCATCCTATCACCCCATTGCACAACTCATGGCATACTGTAATATCCCGAACTTCATGAGCCGATTAAAATAACCATTGGGCTACGAAAAATAAACGGGCATTAAATTTGAGCAATGCTCAAATATTAGTAGAGTATCAATGCTTAAATTATTTTTGGGACAAAAATATAATTTTTGAAATTTTGGGGGCCATCTTGTAATTCTGGAAAGTTTTGGGGGCACAAACGTAAATTATGGTTTTAATAATGAAAAATAGTAAAATGAGTGATAGTGAATACTTTAGTGATGTCTAATGAAATTAATCATGGTTAGACTAATTTTGGGGCTTAACTGTAATTACATAAAAATTTAGGGGTTATTTTGTGATTATAGAACTTTTGGGGGTTAATTTGTGATTTTGGAAAAATGACATTAGGTGTCAATTTGTAAAGAAATTTTTTTTGGGAGTGACACCTCCAACTTGTGGAATGACTAAGCTAGGTAAAGATTGAAATAAAGGTTATGGGGGATAAGAGGGATTTCAGATAAGTTAAAAGAAAGAAGGAAACAAGGGAACAGTGCTTTCGGAGAAGAAACAAAGCAAGAAAGAAGCAGCAGCAACAACAGGAACAGAGGAAAAACAGGGGGGAAAGGAAGGAATTTCTGCCATTTTTTTTAGCAGGTGAGCTACCCAAATCTCTAGTGTGCATATCCTAGTATGTGTTATGGTATTCATGTGTGTGTTTTGTAACTGTGAAGTGAGTGAGGAAGCCATGAACCTAGCTGCAAAAGGAAGTGTTTTCTCAAAAATTTAGGGCCTTGGATGGAAGATCAAGGCCATGGTTTTGTGTAATTGTGATGTGTAAGTTGTTTGACAGGTTTTCAGATTTGAAAGGGGGTAAAGGAGAAGAATTGCGACTGTGCAGTGTTCGTGCGTGCGCTAAATTGGGGTACTGATTAAAGAAATTTATTGAATTATTTAACATAGTAAACCAAGTTATTTAAATCTAAAATTTTTATAGAAACCTTATTTTACCTATATCATTCTTTTTCTAAAATTTTGTGCCATTCTGTGATCGATAGGCATTTTTTGCGAAACTGACCTTTTAGCGCTCGGTTCGGACACTGGTTCGAAATTTTCTGGAAAATTTTTTAAAAGCCTTTTTAGTACATTAATGATATCAGGATGCTTAAAATAGCATTTTAAGATATATTTGAGATTTTTCTGGTGCCGGATACCCCAGGGGTGTTTTGGTAATTTGGGGTATTTTGGTAATTTGACCAAAGAAAGGTGTTTTTGCATAAATTTACATATGGAATTTTATTTCAGTAATTCTACTTATGGGAAGACCATTTTGGTCATTTAAGTTCAAGAGGGGCATTTTGGTAATTTTACACCCTAGGGGCGTTTTGGTAATTTTACATACCCGGTGAGGGGAGGTTCATTTTGGGAGCATGCGTGAGTTTGTATTAAGTTATAATTTTATTCTGTAGGCTATATTCTAATGGTTCGATTATTCTGTTTAGGTTAAAGCTAAAGATTTCTGGTTTGGATAATTTAGCTGCGGATCCAGGTAAGGGATTTTATCTGAACCATGGGTAAGGACTTTGTCCGAACCCTTATTCGATTGCTCGTACTCGTAAGTACTCTTTTGATATACTTATGACTAATGTCAAATTCTAAATTATGCATGGATATCAGTATGATATTGCCAGAAAACTCTAATATTGAACCTGGCTTGATTATTTGGAATTCTTGTGATGTTCGCATGTATTACATGTTGAGCAAATTTGATCATTGTTTGTATCCATTCTTCTGAATTGTTATGTCTAAATCTGATATCTATTCACAATCGTTTTTATTGTTTATTTGTAATTTTTCTTCTAAAATTTTTGATTTCTTCTGAAATTTTTGAATGCTGACTTATGTCAGTATGATTATTGTTATTAGAATCCAAATTGATTTCGGGGATATGAGCTTATGTTAACTCTCATTGATATTGTTGATTTTTCTGTGTTGACCTGGGTTTCTGTTCTGTGGATGGGCGTAATAAGGCTGGTCTTAGTCTGGCATGGAATGCAGGCTAGTACCCAAGTGGACTAGTATTTATTCAGGTACATCATGCATGTGTACACTTCTATGCTTTGCTGAAATGGCATCGCGACCGCCCAGAATCAACGTTGATTTTTTATTTTCTCTGTTATGTATATTGCCGTGACTACTACAGAATTGACCGGAAAGTATTCTCTGAAATAATTTGTGCTCGTGTTGAAATCTTTTTGAGAAATCTTTGGTGTATTTTGGAGAGAAGTGTCTTAGATGATCTGTTTACGTTTTGAAGTTCTTTGGAAAACCATCATTGTATTTTGGAATGATGGCTTTGAAGATGATATTTTAGTGATCATTTTGGAATCTGTTCTGATTGTTAATATTTATTTTGGTATCTATTTCTGATGAATTTTGATCCTTTTAAAAATCATTGATTTTTGACCGTTTGAAGTATTTTGAAAATCTTCGTTAATTGGATTCTTGGAATCGTTTGTAATCCTATTGGTAGTCCTTGTACGACCTTACTCAGCTCTCAAAAGCTCACCCTTCGTTTGGCTCCCTTCTGCATGTGATGATAAGCTATAGCAGGTTCAGGAATGGGTTAGAGTCTAAGTGAGATTTTGATGAGCCCATCACCACTGTGTAGTAAGACCCCTGCGTGGGTCGGTAGTGTTAATTCGTTTTTAGGAAATTTGAATTGCGAAGAACCTAAGCTGTAATAGTTTAAGCTAAGCAGTTTATGATCTAGTATTTTGAAGAATTTGAGTTGATGTTGAATTAGATGATTGGAATATGTGTTAGTGAACATATTTGACAGATTTGATGTGATCTAATAGGTTAACGACCCAGAAGTTTGGGGCGCCGGAGCTCCGGATTCTCCGGGGCATTACAGTTGGTATCAGAGCAATTCGATCTTATGGTATTTAGAGCTTAAGTATATGATTCTGTAGGCACAAAACCACTGGGTATAGGTAACAGGATTCTGTCAAATCTTATCCTGATTAATGAGAGTGAGGTAGGATGAAGGTAGAGTTAAGAAGTCTGCCTTTGACCGGTCATTGTATCGTTCTTTAGATCCGTGTTGGCATAACCCTAATAACTGTAATTGTATCAGTATGGTCTACATTCGGAGCACTGGCAGTGGAGATGGTACGGAGGGCCGAGAGGTCCCCGATAGATGAGATTCTAACAGACTTGCATAAGATGAGCAGAGATTTTCTCAGTATCGAAAAGGCTTGACCAAACAATTCTTAGATTGGGAAATGTACAATATGGAGGTTTTTATGACTGACTGTAAAGGGACACCTCGACCTAATAGAAAGGAACAATAGAACCCTAGAACTGATGGCTGCGATTCTGAATACTATGAACCTGATTTTGACTTTGATGACATAGAATATGGCCCAACCACAACCATAACCTCGAGATAAGAGTATCTTTGGTAATCTTACCAAATAAATGCGATTACCTATAGGAGGTTATTAGACCTTATAGAAGCAGCAAACTGGATTTGCAAAGTTGAGAAAATTTTGAGCAACCGATTGTATAAAGTTTGGGCAACTATGAGTGAAGTGACGAAAGGTTGAATTTACTGTATATAAATGGAGGGATGATGCCGATCACGGGTAAGAAATGGTGGCGTTGAGTCTGACTCGTCAGCAATTGACTAATATTACTTGGGAACACTTTAGAGAATTATTTTCGACTGGTATTTTGCGAGACTTCGTGAACGGATATGAGGAAGTTGTTAATGTGAGATAACAGATTAAGAGTCGATAGACAAGGCTGGAATGAAATTTTGTGTTTCGCTAGATTTGTAGTAAGAATGTTATTGCTGGAGGTAGATAGCTGCCGGAAGTCTGAGTGGGGGCTTAGGCCTAAACTGAGAGAAAGAGTGATCCCAGCTCAATTGATGAGCATTTGGAATGTCTTTATTGGGTATGTGTTTTGGAATAGTATAAATCTGACAATGGAGGAAGGCATAAGTAAACACAAGGCGGATAGAAGAGAGATGAGTAAGAATTTTTCCAAAACAAATTTGTAGAAGCTGACAGTTGTCAGCAAAATGTTTTACAATCGACACATCACAGTGCCCAAGGATAAGGTTTGGGGCACAATCAGGGATTCAGGCTCCCTTCGGTTCAGTGATATTGAGATCTGGATAGAGTTTTGAAATCCGATTGCGGTACGATGTGAAATTTAGGGGAACGCAGGGTGAAGGCGCTCAACCGGCTCAGAGTACTAGAGTTGAACCGTCACAGAGTTTCAAAGTTTGACCTACATAGAGTACTGGTTAGGGTGGCGGGTCAATTTTCCAGCCACCCCATCTGATATGTGAGATAGAAGTCAGAGTAGTGAGTTATGCAATAAAATGACCGGATGATGTTTTAAGCGTGGCAATGTGAAACATTAAGTTTGAAACTATCTGTTTGTGAGAAATGATATGTCAACTTTTGTCATGAACCTATAGCTAATGTAACAGCGAATAGTGTTCCTCGGCAGGAAGATGACAAGGTCAGTAGGGGCTGAGGCCCAAAATATCAATTAAAGTTGGTTTAATGTCTGCTTAGGATGTTGTCACATCCGATGACGTGGTGCTAGGTAAACTACAGGTTAATCCATTAGATGTTCGTATACAGTTTAATTCTGGAGTGTCGAGTACACCATTGTATCCCTTACCCTCAGATGGTGATTAAAGGTGAAACTTATCTGTTAAGGACTGATCGTGTGACAAGTACCCCATTGGAAAGTCATTGACTGTACTGCGGTTTTCAGTGATTGTACAATCTATGTTTGGGAAAAAGATCCTTCTATGGACCTTGTTTTGTTTGTTGTTTAGGATTTTGATATCATACAAGGTATGAATTGGTGATTTACTAATCACGCATCTGTATATTGTCAGAGGAAACCCTAGTCATATCTACAAAAAGTTTATAGGGTCAGAGCAGTAGTTAAGTTGGTGATTTGATTTATGAGTAAGAATAGTGTTTTGAAAAATGGCTGGTGTTAAGACTGAAAGTTTGGTTTAAGGTACAAGAAGCAATCTGGAATTTTACTTCGTTATCTCATTCATTCTTCTGCATATTGAACTCACGTACGACTTAATTGAATGTCAGCTTACGCTGAGACGTCAGAGAAGATATCATTCATGCTGAGTCGTCTTATTCCTTTTCAGAGTCTTTATCTGTTCTTTTCGAATTTAATTGGACTTGATGGGGTAGTATCTGACCCACTGGCCATGGGAAAGCTACGAATCTTATTAAGGACCAATAACTCCTTTTGATTTTGATTGCTCTGAGTCGTTGGGTTGAATTTGCTTTGCCAGACCTATATCATCGTTTTTGTGTCCGTCGTTTCTTTTGAAATGTCCCAAAATTATGTTGTGAACCCCGAGAGTCAATATGCATGATTTTGTTAGAGATTTTTGTGTTTTGATTGCCTGATTGCAATTATTTTTATCACAATTGGTATAGTTTCCCCTACCTGGATATAAGGTTAGGTAGATTCCTAAGCCGTAGATAATCTGTGAACGAGAATAGACTCTGGGAATGCTGACTAGGTTTGGATAAGTTATTCGATGATTTGGTATAAGATGAAAATTTGTCTGTGCCTGCGATAATAAACCGCTTGTTATTTGCTTTTGGAACTGAAAGATTTTAACGGTTTAATTGGAACAGATGATTGAAGGATAAGGCTGTGAGATTTTTGTAAATAATGTAACTATGAATTAGAAGTGATTTGGTAATAGAGAGTCTTATACTCTAGTGAAAATAAATATATAAGTATCCAAAAATCATATGTTGTGCTATGTAAGGAGAACGCATCTCTAGATGACAGATTCAATAATAGATTGGGCTCATGAGATAGGGCACCAGAGTGTGTAGTGAAACTATAGTGGTTATAGTTTTCCGTCATTCTGTAAAGTGTAAGTAGGACCGTAAGTATGCAACTATGTAAAGATAACACGTCTCCCAGTGATGAACTTGGCAATAATTTGGACTCGTTGTTTTGAGGTATTGGAGTGTGCAGTGAAAGCCTAGTGGCTACACCTTTTGTCTTTGATTGATTATCTCTGTTGGTGATTGCGAGGTGTAAGTGCTTATATGAACTAATTACCCTACCCATGTTAGCTTGGGTAAACCGCAGATCATGTATGACTATCATTTAGTATTTCAGTATGCCTTGATCAGAGAGATAACTCACATTCATAAGTAAATTGGGCAAAATGTAGGATTTCTGGTGTAATACCAGCATAAGATAAGAGAAGTCTATCGTATTAGAGCTTGATTTAATCTGTTTGATATGTACAAAATTCAGAGCGGTGTAAGTTCTGCTCAGTGGGTTTTGTACCCGTTATGTTATCGTTCGTGAAGTTCTGGAATAGTCAGAGTGAAGTGATTGCCTGACAGGGTTTCAGTTCAGTATTATGATTTGGATTTAAACAGTTGCGTCTGGGTATTCGTAGGACAAGAATCTGAGTGTCAAAGTCAAATGTAGCTCAGCCACTATGAGATAGTTATTAGAGTTCTGCAACAAAAGCGTGATACGTGGATGTGATAAGTGATAGGATATCCGCGAGCAAATTTCAAGGATGAAATTTTTATAAGAAGGGAAGAATGTAATATCCCGAACTTCGTGAGCCGGTTAAAATAACCATTGTGCTTCAAAAAATAAACGGGCGTTAAATTTGAGCAATGCTCAAATATTAGTAGAGTATCGAAGCTTAAAATAATTTTGGGATAAAAATATAATTTTTGAAATTTTGGGGGCCATCTTGTAATTCTGGAAAGTTTTGGGGGCACAAACGTAAATTATGGTTTTAATAATGAAAAATAGTAAAATGAGTGATAGTGAATATTTTAGTGATGTCTAATGAAATTAATCATGGTTAGACTAATTTTGGGGCTTAACTGTAATTACATAAAAATTTGGGGGTTATTTTGTGATTATAGAACTTTTGGGGGTTAATTTGTGATTTTGGAAAAATGACATTAGGTGTCAATTTGTAAAGAAAATTTGTTTGGGAGTGACACCTCCAACTTGTGGAATGACTAAGCTAGGTAAAGATTGAAATAAAGGTTATGGGGGATAAGAGGGATTTCAGATAAGTTAAAAGAAAGAAGGAAACAAGGGAACAGTGCTTTCGGAGAAGAAACAGAGCAAGAAAGAAGAAGCAGCAACAACAGGAACGGAGGAAAAACAGGGGGAAAAGGAAGAAATTTCTGCCATTTTTTTTAGCAGGTGAGCTACCCATATCTCTAGTGTGCATATCCTAGTATGTGTTATGGTATTCATGTGTGTGTTTTGTAATTGTGAAGTGAGTGAGGAAGCCATGAACATGGCTGCAAAGGGAAGTGTTTTCTTGGAAATTTAAGGCCTCGGATGGAAGATCAAGGCCATGTTTTTGTATAATTGTGATGTGTAAGTTGTTTGACAGGTTTTCAGATTTGAAAGGGGGTAAAGAAGAAGAATTGCGACCGTGCAGTGTGTGCGCGTTGGAAACTGTGTGTCGTGTGCTGTACCATGTGTATGTATTCGTGTTTCAGGGTATGTAGGGGTTTCATTGTAGCATCTTGTGGGTGTATGTATTATGCTGATATGCTCAAGAGTGTGTAGAAGGGAGATTGGAGAGGGTTGTTCAGTGTATTCAAGGGTGCGTGAAAATAGTGTGTGTTGATGCTTTGGGTATGGTGGTAGGTAGAGAATTGTGTGTTTATTTGTGTATTAGTGTGTGTAAGTAGGTGTAAATACACTCGTGTAGGTGTTTTTGGGGTGTTTGGAAGAATAGCCATGTCTGAAGAGGGAGTGCGCAGGTGTGTGCGCCTCAGCTGAGGTTGAAGACGATGCGTGTGATTGAAGGTGTAATACTATGTGTTTTAATTTGAATAGTGTTTGTAAGTGTCACTAAAAGTAGGGGTTATTTAGGTAGTTTTTAATCTAAATTTTTATAAATAGTTAGGGCCAAAATTAGACAAAGTTCAAAACAGTAAACCCCAATATTTTTACGAGAACTACACTCTGGAATGTTTTGGGAATTTTCGGAATCCGTGAAGGGTGCTAAATTGGGGTACAGATTAATAAAATTTATTGAATTGTTTAGCATAGTAAACCAAGTTATTTTAATCTGAAATTTTTATAGAAACCTTATTTTACTGATATCATTCATTTTCTAAAATTTCATGGCATTCAGTGACCGATAGACATTTTTTGCGAAACTAACCTTTTAGCGCTCCGTTTGGACACCGGTTCGGAATTTTCTGGCCAAAACTTTCTAAAAGCCTTTTTAGTACTGAAATGATATCAGGATGCTTAAAATAGCATTTTAAGATATTTTGAGATTTTTTCGGTGCCGGATACCCCCAGGGATGTTTTGGTAATTCGGGGTATTTTGATAATTTGACCTAAGAAAGGTATTTTTGCATAAATTTACATATGAGAAGTTTATTTCAGTGATTCTACTTATGGGAAGACCATTTTGGTAATTTAAGTCCCAGAGGGGCATTTTGGTAATTTTACATATCCGGTGAGGGGAGGTTCATTTTGGGATCATGTATGAGTTCGTATTAAGTTATAATATTATGCTGTAGACTATGTTCTGATGATTTGATCATCTCATTTAGGATAAAGTTAAAGACTTCCGATAGGATAAGTTAGCTACGGATCCAGGTAAGGGATTCTATCTGAACATTGGGTAAGGACTTTATCCGAACCCTTATTCGATTGCTCGTACTCGTAAGTACTCCTTTGATATACTTATGACTAATGTCGAATTCTGAATTATGTATGGATATCAGTATGATATTGCCAGAAAACCCTAATATTGAACCTGACTTGATTATTTGGAATTCTTGTGATGTTCGCATGTATTGCATGTTGAGCAAATTTGATCCTTCTTTGTATTCATTCATCTGAATTGTTATGTCTAAATATGATATCTGTTCGCAATCGTTTTTGCTGTTTATTTGTGATGTTTCTTCTGAAATTTCTGATTTCTTCTGAAAATTTTGAATAATGACTTATATCAGTATGATTATTGTTATTAGAACCCGAATTGTTTTCGGGGATATGAGCTTATGTTAACTCTCATTGATATTGTTGATTTTTCTGTGTTGACCTAGGTTTATGTTCAGTGGAAGGGCGTAATAAGGCTGGTCTGAATCCTGTATGGAATGCAGGCTAGTACCAAGTGGACTAGTATTTATTCTGGTACATCATGCATGTGTACACTTCTGTGCTTTGCCGAAATGGCATCACGACCGCCCAGGATCAACGTTGATTTTTAATTTTCTCTGTTCTGTATATTGCCGTGACTGCTATGGAAATGACTAGAAAGTATTCTCTGAAAAAATTTGTGCTCGTGTCGAAATCTTTTGAGAAATCTTTGCTGTATTTTGGAAAGAACTGTCTTAGATGATCTGTTTACGTTTTGAAGTTCTTTGGAAAACCATCATTGTATTTTGGAATGATGGCTTTGAAGATGATCTTTTAGTGATTGTTTTGGAATCTGTTCTGATTGTTAATGTTTATTTTGGTATCTATTTCTAATGAATTTTTATTCTTTTGAAAATCATTGATTTTTGACCGTTTGAAGTATTCTAAAAATCTTTGTCAGCTGGATTCTTGGAATCGTTTGTAATCTTGTTGGTAGTCCTTGTATGACCTTACTGAGCTCTCAAAAGCTCACCCTTCGTTTGGCTCCCTTCTGCAGGTGATGATAAGCTGTAGCAGGTTCGAGAATGGGTTAGAGTCTGAGTGAGATTTTGATGAGCCCATCACCACTGTATAGTAAGACCCATGCTCGGTTCGGTACTGTTAATTCGTTTTTAGGAAATTTGAATTACGAAGAACCTAAGCTGTAATAGTTTAAGCTAAGCAGTTTGTGATCTAGTATTTTGAAGAATTTGAGTTGATGTTGAATTAGATGATTGGAATACGTGTTAGTAAACAGATTTGACAGGTTTGATGTGATCTGGTAGGTTAACGACCTGGGAGTTCGGGGTGGCGGAGCTCCGGATTCCCGGGGGCGTTACACATACCCCCCATACCAGTCACCACCCACAGCAGCCCATGGCTACTGTAGTCCGCCTACACACTCATAGCAGCCATAGTTGCTTCCCCTACATACACAATTTGCACACAACAAAACACGCACTCCCTGACATAGAAGAAGAAAAAGGAGTAGGGATACTAGAATGTTCTTTATTGATGCCGAAATTCTTCAAAAAATCCTTCGCTTTCATGGATGAATCTCTCTCTCTCTCTCTCTCTCTCATGTTTTGTAACCAATAGAGAAATATTCTTTTTATGTATACCCGAATTTCCCAACTTACATTACTCCATTTTTCCTTCCATTGTTCCCTATTTTTCCTAATCAAATAGTTGATATTTTTTCTAAATCAGATTTCTTTGAAATCTTTTATTTGTCCAGCAGTCCCATTTATATTTATAATTAGCCCCGTTACACTAAGTGTCACTAAAACTGCTAATAATAAAAAATATCATCGCTGAAAATTTTAAATTAACCAATAAAAATATATTTGAGTTCGAGATATCATATATACTCTTGGGATTGGATGACCTAGATTAAATCCGGGCTTTAGTTTGACTTATTTGTAAAATTAAAAAATTTTATTGGAACATAATGGGTATTTTATAATTCTAAATGTTTTAGGATTATAATTATATTTCTTTTAGGTTTCTTATAGTTTACGTACAATATATATTCTTTTAGAGGACAATAAACTTCAGAAGAGCCTCCAAAGTTCTTAAGTAGAGACCTCTTATAATTTTGCACATTGTTTTAAGGTAAGAATTTATTTCGATTATTGAATTGGGCTTTGTAGTAGGAACCCTATGAATTCTCGTTATTGTTGGAATCCTAGTTGTAACCTTTGGGTATATTCATTGTTAGCACTTTTGGTATAATTTGATTGAGAAGATCAAAGCTTTGAGTTAATTGTGCAATTAGTGGTATGGATTTTCTCATGCGTTTACTCCATCTGAAATCTAAGTATCGATCTTTTCTTCAATTGATTTATTATTTGGAAGGGATTCTTTGATGCTCTAGAACCCTAATTGCATTCTTGATCGTTACGCTAAATTGGTTATTTGCCTTGATTCGCGATCTATTGTTACTAATTTTACTGTAACTTCAAGAGTCCGTATCTTTTTCGTTCTCCGTCCAATTTCCGTGTTCTTGCACTATCCAAGCAGTCTATTACAACTTTTTTGTTTTGAGTTTTCCCAAAATCGAACTGATTAATATTCAAAAATACATCTAAACAATTTTATGCCTAAGTTTTCGGCAATTCAAGTCGGCCAACTTTGTTACTCATTAATTTTTTATGATCTTGGACATTATGAAATCCTTAAATAGTCTTATTCAACTTTGTGTTTTAAGTTTTTATCATAATCATTTTGTCTCTTGGTCAAAATTGAGTTTGGAAGTTATTCGTCAGTGCATTCTTCTATTTTTGATACTGTAAATTAGCCCACTTCGATTTACTCTATATCCTTTATTTCTCATTGGTTTTTGATAATTTTAGACATTTTGGAATCCTTAAAGAGTCCTATTTAACTTTGTATTTTTATGTTTTACCAGAATCCTTTTGTTTCTTGATCAAAATTGAGTTTGAAATTTATAAGGCAATGCAGAAGTTGTTGTCTTGGCACAACAAATCAATTTACATTGACTTGCTCTATCTTAGTCGTTTCTTATAAGCTTTTGATGGTCTTAGAAATTACAAAAGCATTAACGAGTCATCTTTAACTTTTAGGTTTTGAGTTTTCTTAGAATTTGTACATTTCATTGTTAAAGTTACCCTTGAATAAAACTATCCTACGTAGAATCATGTGAACGAAAATGACTTTGTCGACTTCAAACTCTTTGTGTTTATTGGATTTATGTTTTTGCAATCTGGTGAGCCAGTGTATGTGACTTATCTGTTTCTGACTTACCCACGTGGATTGAAACCTGAGCTAGCTCACCGAGATGAGCTAGATATCATGATCTTAAATTCTGAATCTTGTCTTGCATGTAAGTGATGGCACGTGTAACACATTTCTAAAGCTCCCCTGATTTTCTCTTTGTCTAATTGAATATTTGAATTCTGATAGCTAATCTATTTGAAGACGTTTTCGAACTTATCTGAAGTATTATTGAACTTACTGGATTCTTCATACTAAATAATGTTATCTGAACTAGTAGTATCGTTTCGAACTTAATTTTGTATTATTTTGAACACATCAAAACCTTTTGAACCACTGCAAATGCAATTGCCTCTCGGAGTTTGTTACTTTGACATTGTATTGTCCACTGGTACAAGCTATTTGATCTTGCTGCTAGTCTGATTTCTAAATTGACAGTTAGTGCATTGGTTTTGGTATCTGTCACATAGCTTGGTATCGTATTTTATCAACTCCAAGTGCTATTTTCGATATAGCATGCTTTGTACTCTATGTTTGAATGTGTGTGTGTTATTATCTTTACTGGACTTTGTGCCCCCCCCTCCGCGTTCAGCTTGCCAGCCGGTGTTTGAAGTTGTGCAAAGGATTATAAGGTATAAGGCATGATTAAGTAAGAAGCTTTTTAGTGAAGGTTTTTCCTTTTATAATTATTATAAAATAATTATATTCTGGTTTAGATTCTGGTTATATTCTGATTATATTCTGGTTTAGATTTTGTTTTGGAACTCCTTGTAGAAGTAAATGAGGACAATATAATAGGTTTAAGGCGGTGTGGCATTTATCAATGTTTATTAAAGACTTACTATTAGATGCTTAAAATACCTAATTGGGAGACTTTTGGATATTTTGAGTTTTTTACCTTTTTTTATTTGTAATTAACATTTTCAAAAATCGAGGCGTTTTAACACTTTTTTGCCATTATTATTATAAATGACGCCACACCCTTCATACTTTGGCATGTGCACTCTTCATCTTACTATTTTAACTTTGGCTTCATGACATGAAGTTTAAATTCAATGCACTATTTCAAAAATTGACTACCTCAATTCTCTTTCTTTTAACCGGTTGGTGGTTTCTCGTGGGGGAAAAAAGTCAACTTACTTTTCCTACTCCACCATGTAGCCACATCATCCCTCTCTTTCTCATTCCCCCTCCCTCCCATGCTCCAGCCACAACACTACAAGAAAAGATGACTTTTGTGATGGAAGGAATTATGTCGCTAGAAGAGCTTTCAGCGACGGGTTTTACCGTCGATAAACGGTCGTCATTAAAAACGTTTACCAACAGACATTTCGTCGGTAAAAGGTTATACTGACGAACTTTTACCGACGGATTATGCCGTCGTTAAATAGTTTTAGAGAATTTTATTATTTTTTATGGTTTTTTTTTTTAAATTAAGCGACGGAACAGTACCATTGCTAAAATTTTCGTCGGACTTTTACCGACAGGCTTTTAGCGATGAAATATTTTCGTCGCTAAAAGTCCGCCTTAAAACAGATCAGATCTGCTTTCTTTCTCCCGTTTCTCTCTTTGTCTCTTATCTCTCACCCACTGGTGTTCTCACCCCCGGCGACCCCTCTCTACGGCGACCCACACCTTTGGCAACACCCCCATCCTGCCCCTGACACCGCGCGACCTCTGGCGGCCCTCACGACCTCACCAACTCTGGCTAGATTAATCTAGTGTAGTCTGCCTAGATCTACAACTCCTGCCAACTTCGGTTTCGAGACCTCGGCCACCACCTACATTCATGGTAAGTGCGCTTCATTTTCATTTTACAAGAATGTCCATAGAGATGTTTATTCTTCGTTTGTTAAAGAAGTAGTCAAACTTGTAAAATCTGTTACTGCTGTAAGTACATTCCTTCTGATTTTTTTTTGTTTTTAAGGTATGCTTGGCTGATTTTCTGAACTTCACTTTATGGTACTTCTACAGCTTAAATTGGTTCTATGAAGAATTGGCTAATGCAAGCCCTTTGTCAGTAGTTTGAGTAAATGAACAGAAGGATTATGTACATTCTGGAGGTTTAAACATTCCTAAGCTACTGTACTAGCTTGCTATAAGTAGTGATGGAGGGGTAAGATTTAGCTAGGCACGGTATTGATATTTTTAGGTTAGAACAACCAAAAGATAGCAAGGGAAAGCCTATTTAAAGTTTAAACTCGCTGTTAATCTGCTTGAAATGAATGCAAATAGTTTTTGACTCAATAAATGAGAAGCATAAGTTTTTGGGCTCAAAAGTACAAAAAGGTTACAACAGGGCATCCCATTGGTCACTCCATTTTGTCAAATCATCTAACTTGCAAATGTTTGTTGTGCTACATGTGCAACATAAGTGATGTTATTCGATGTTTTGGGTTTTGGCGCAGCCTCTTATTATAAACTTCCAAAATAGGAATCGTAAAGGCAACACATGTTGTCTTTTGTAAAACCCTTAAGGCAGAGTCTATACTTAATCTTGAAGCCATTTGATCCAGAACTGCTAAGTCCTTCTAGTTTTGTAGAGGGGTACTTAGTTTCTAGATTTCTTTGTGCTAAATTCACAAGCAAGAGATTCTTTTAGATAGATTGAAAGGCAGGATATCCAATGCTTCAATATGCTTGTGTGCTAATTGCTTTATAATGGGTATGGAAGAGTGGTATGCTCTTCTGGCTTCATCATACTATGAATGTGCATGCAGCTCGTATCATTAGGATTTAAGCAAAACGATTAGGATGTGCCATCCTAATATCACTTTTATCGGTGGATCATGGCTTCATTGTCTCCTATCCAAAAATCATAATGCAATTGAAAAATTCTACCGTTGTACATATTTTATGAGTGCATTTGTTTCTTGGAGTATTATCAGGTTCTGGTGTCATATAAGTTGAAGATCCATTAGCAATGCAGTATCTTCAGTGCCTTTTATAGCTAGATAAATGCATGTAGCCTGCCAGTGGACTGGGCTTGGTAATACTTGTTCATGCACTGAGACTAGTCGTACATACATCTTGAGGAAAGATCTGCCCACTAGGAGAATAAAGAAGTCATTCCCTAGAGTGGTAATCGGAAACACAAATATAATGGCAACTGCTCGGCTAATCGAATTCTTATGGAGAGTTGACCGCTTCATAATAATTCGGTGACTTAGGTTGAAGATGTTGATTGGCTCATATTGTACCTCTACAGTTCAAGTTAGCTTTACGATTGCGAGTATTAAGGTGCGTACCAGTAGCACCTTGATCTAGCCCAGACTGCTTAGCTTAAAGCTTAAAGGATCTCCAGAAGTCATATTCTGTAAGCATTGTCACATTGTACCTTTTAGCAAGATTAAACCATTTAGATGTTAGTCTCTTTTTATGCACGGCATTGCTGGTTACATGCCTTATTTGTCCACAGTTTGCATCTTTCACTGTTTGCAATGCCCTTGTAGATAGTGGCAACTGGAAAGGTATGCCAAGTTTTGAGATCTGACTTGCCAAAAGAAAATAAATGGCCAATTCTGGATGTCACACCAACCCTCATACGTTGGTGTGAAAAGCAAAGAGTCTTGACTTTATGCTCTATCTATGCACCTATGGTTATAATCTAGAAACTGTGAGATGGTTGACCATGAAAACAATTGTTTCCCCTTTAGGAGCTGAAGGTAATCGTGAGTAAACATAGACCATAAGCTGATGTTTCTTTTTGTTAAGTTTGTTCTGAACATTTCTTGAAAACTTCAATCATATTGTTCAAGAAACAAGCTCACATTTACTTCAAAGACTTCCTGCTTTTAAAGCCATAAGTGATGTTGTCTGGATATGGTATAATATTTGACAAAGTAACCGACAGAAAATAATTTAGAAAACATTATCACACCACATACCTAAATAGAGCTCACCAAAAGACCCAATTCAATTTTTTTGAATTGGTCAAATGTTTTTGTTTATAATTTACTGGGATGATACGATAGAGACACTTCATTCTTTGTAATCGACAGTCCTAATTGTTAGATTTCTTTATATCAATTTTCATTCTTTATATAATTTTGTTAACTGTGTATTGAACATTTGAAAATTGAGAATTGAGAATTGAGATTGTTGACTGTGCATTAAGCATTTGAGAATTGAGATTGTTGACGGAGGATGTGACTCAATTGGATTGAGATATCTGTGATTTAGTTGAATGGTTGGTTGTTGAATCTCGGTTAATTAGGTTAACGCGATATTTTTAACACCCCAGGATCCCTAATTAGTCCCGATTAATCCTAATCAAACCCAATTAACCCTAATTAGCTCTAATTAGCCTAATTAGTTTTAATTAAGCCTAAGAACCCAATGATGGCAGGAAAACTTATTTTTGACAAACTCACCTTCATTAAGTTCGGATTCATCCATATATGATGAGTGCGTAATATCAAAACATTTAGTCCTTATTGGCGTGTCAGCCATGACAATCGATGAATGGAGTTGTTCGACCTCCTTTTTTTTTTTTTATCATCCTTCGACATTCTCTTGCTTCATCCGGGATATTTTCAAACAAAGTTCGTGGTAAATCTAATCCCATAGCACTCTTAATTTCTTCTTCAAACTTTTCTAGTTCATTAGAGTTGCTACCAAAATACTGCACAGAATAAATTGGTTATGATTTACAGTCATGCAAGTCATGAGAACATCTCAAAAAATTCCTAAATCTGTCAGTGTAATATCATTGTAAGATGAAATTACAAATCGTTTGACATTTTAAGGGACCAAAGACGCCAAAAAATAGCTTCTCACTAAATTAACCCAGAAATTTGGCCCTTAATTCATCCATTCGGCCTTGAAATCCCAAGGAATCGTTTGAAAACATTACTTCCAAACACCCTAAATTGTAACACTTGGCATCTCCTATTTTCAGATTAAGAGGGTCCCAGCGGGTGTGCCAATATTTTCGTTGGACGGAAAACTCTCAACTAGTGTGTGTGTTCTTCTATGCCCCTTGCTAAGAGCTTCTTAGAAGACTCAAAAAATTAAACTGAAAATAGTTAAAGCTGCGTGCTCACTGTAACACACAGCTTTCTTCCTCCTCTGTCGGCCGAACACACACACCCACACCCAAGATCCTTAAAACACACACGCATAAACTACACTGCTCACACACTGCTCACCTCACATCATACACACCTTCACCTCCCCCCCTCACACTACACACAGGCACGACACAAATTGAAGACACACACACACACACATTCACGACTGTGAATAGACAACACAAGGAAAAGGAATTACCTTGGAAATTCCCCCACAAATTTTTCCTTCTCCACCTCCTCCTCTCTCTCTCTCTCTCTCTCTCTCTCTCTCTCTTGTTTTTCTTTTCTAAAGATTTTCCCATTACTTTATGTTTTATAAATTAGTCACCCATCCAAAAAAGTAGGAGGTGGCAATTGTATGACATTTTTTCCATAAAATTTGACACATGTATGCCTATTTTTATAATTACAAAATAGCCCAAACACTTTCTATAATTACAAACCAACCCCAAAATCTCACATAAATATATTTTGACCCCAAAACAATTTTAACCTTTCAAATTATGTCTATTCTCGATTATCCTTAAAAATTATGGCTCTTTTGTGCGGGGTGTTGCAATGCAAAAATAGTTAAAGAAAGCTTTTACCTAATGGTGAGTGTTATACAGTATAATGTTGCAAGTGTGAAAACTAAAAACCCCTATGGATATGCTGTAAAGCATCAAAGAGTAAAAGAAAAAAAAAAGAAAAGAAAAAAAGACTCGAAAATCAAGTTATGTTTTCTCTAGAAGTTGTTTTGCATCTAATATTTAAACTAAAGCTATATGTAGAAAATACGTACAACTTAAAAAGTAAATTACCAAATAAAAAAAGAACTACTAGCACTTAAAAAAATAACTTCTCCTAACTTCTTTTAAATGGGTAACTGCCCTCTAAAAAATAGAAACATATTTAACTTAAATTAGTTTTTTTCATGAGAAAATAACTTCTAAATGTGATCTATCATCATGAGACTAATAATAATAGCTAATACGGAGTACTATTTAGTTACATTTAGTAAAAGACAAGTCAATAATGAAAAAATATTTTTTTCAGAACTTTTTTTTGGTTCTGGAAAAAAAAAGAAAAGCAAATTGAATTAAAATCTGAATCCGGAAAGGATTGTTTCAAACGGAGTTGTACCATAACCACCGCAAACGGAGTTATACGACTGTAACTACCTCTCTACTCACAATCGCCACCCATGACCACCGCAATTAGATTTGTCCCATCACCACTCTTGACTCGAAGCTGAGCGCGCGCACACAGTGAGACCACCCAATTGTGGGCAAAGGTTCTCTATCCATCTGCTATGGATGCTAGCCATACATAGTTTGGAGACTACGTAGTCCAGCTCCAATCAGTCCACCACGCTGAGGTCCGCTCCATTTCTTTTGATTTCTGACTTCTTAAAATGCTCAATCATTTATTCATTCCTTCACGTGTTAGTTTGTTTAGCTCAACGATTAGCAGAAACTCTCCCTGCTAATTGGTTTAATACACTACTACTTTATTGAATTGATTATCAGAATGATCCTTATTGTGTTGGCCTTTCATCGTTCTAGTCCATAAGATTGTAATAACCGTGAAGAATAATGTTGCCCACTTTAGTCGTGGAACTAATTACTTGAACCAATTTGGTCCGTCCGCTGCTTTTGCGACGACATTAGAAACGCTTGGTCATACTTATTCAGTTTATATGTTCTTGTTTGGTGCCAGAATGCATAAAAGCCCCAGTAATCAGATCCTAGTAATTGATGGAGGAGCCGGTAAGTTTTCCCCTTTTTTCTTTACTTCATATCTTACGATATCATTCAGGAAATGGCCCATGGTGTTTGTTAATTGCAGACAGGATAATGCCTTTCCTAAGACAGTGGTAATGGGGGGAGACTAGAATAGGATTAAATTTGTTCGATTTAGAATGCAAAGGATTTAGGTTAAGCAGGACTAAGAGTACCATGGGGAGAACTTGTGATAAAAGACCTCATTGCTATGGATTTTGAAGAGAACGTGTCTTTGGATAAGGGAGAATGAAAGAAAGTCTTTATATAGCCTACCATAACTATTTTGGGACAAATGCTTTGATGATTATGATCTTTTGTCTTACCTAAGTCAAACAGCATGGCAGATGGGTTTTGGTTGGTTCGTATAAGCTATTATTGATTGAGCTAAAGACCTTAGCTGCACGAAACGTTGGAGGGAGCCGGATCGAGTGCAAAGGTTTTTGGATCGAGGAGCGTCACTTGAATAGCGTGTTTTGGATTCAAGCGGGAGCAGGTACAAGGTTTGGGAGCGAGATTTCGGGGTGGGAGCGTCACTAGAAGCGGAGGATCCTGCAACTGCGCTAAGGACTATGAAGTCAATGTGAAATTGTTTGCAATGAATGCCCTCTTGCCTTTGTTACAAAGAAAAACTGCCTTTTGTGTCATTTTATTATGTTCTTAACGAGTAATCTTTTTGGAGGTAACTTACATTCCTTGTTCCTGCAATTTGTTCCTTGTTTCAGCAAAATGTATTCAGAACTCTAAGCAGAATTGGTGATCGGTCAACCAGTGATGTCGTTGTAAGGCTACGGACACAGGAAGGCCGCGATGATTGGGTATACTGTCACTCCGTCATCCTTATAGAGAAGAGCAAGTACTTTGCCGACCGTTTATCTGAAAACTGGCCCACATGCCAGATTCTTGATTCTCGCAACTGTGTTGAGGTGTACTGCCAAGAATGTGATTTCGACCACCACGTAGCTGTCCTACGCCTTTTTTATGTTAGTATGGACAGTTCAGTGACTGACATGTGGAATTGTGTTAGAAATGCTCTTGGCGTTCTCCGAGTGGCCATTGAGCTTCAATGCCCACAAATTACTGCTACCTGTGTGGACTATGTGGAAGCAGTTCCTTGGGAAGAGGCTGAGGAGGAGGAGATTTTAAAAACTATACCAGGCTTAGGATCACAAGCTGAGTCGATTCTTGCTCGTCTCCAGCCAGTCAATCCAATAGCTATTGTGAAAGTGTTTCTCTCAGCAATCAGATTTGCCATGTCATCACCCCCTCCAACAATGAATGATCTAAAGACCTCAGCTCAAGAACAGCTTGAATATATGCTTACTGAGGATGATGATGCTCCATTACTAACAGCTGATAATGAGATAAAAGTAGAAGCAAGAGAATGTATGAAAAGATTGTTAACCAGATTTAACAGCCTAGTAGAGTCTTTGTTATGTGAGTCCAAAGAATCTGTTTTGAATGCAGATAAGTTGCAGCCATTTCAATCCTATTTAGCAGATCTGTTATGGGCCAGCCAAATATTGGCTAAGTTGGAGATAATGAGGGAACTTGTTAGCCACTGGGTGGAAGCATCAGAACAGATTTTGAAAGTTCTTCAGCCAGTAAGTCTAGAGGCGGCAATGCTTGAGATAAAGTTAAAGGTCATTGAGGTAACTGCAAAGGTTTCAGAGGCAATAGGGTATGGCACTGTCATTTTGCCAACTGCAAAACGCCTCCACATGGTAAAGTTTTGGCTTCCACATGTGAGGGCTCTAAAGCCTCTAATGGATTCCGCCACAAATGATGTTGAGGATGGTCCGGTACTTAAAATGGATGGTGAGCTATGGCAATCCTTGGAGTCGGCCTTTGTTTCAATTATTCTGACATTGCCATCTCTGGACCAAGCAGAAATTCTGAGTGACTGGTTAGGAAACAAGGATATCAGGTACCCAGATCTGACAGAAGCATTTGAGGTGTGGTGTTACAGATCCAAGGTTGCCAACAAAAGACTTGCATATTTAGGGGGCACGCATGGTATGGCCAGGATGCTATGACTTCCTCTTCATTTCATTGCCAACTGTTTAGGACACTCCTCTTTTGACCATGACAATTAAATTCAAGATCATCTTTTCTTATTACTTGCTCAAGCCAGAGTATAGCTAAGAATAGAAATATTAGGAAAAAGGTATAGCGTAGGTTAGCACTTATAATGGTTGGCCCTTCTGTAAATTTTTTGATACTGATGCTATGTCATGTCCAGATGCATATTTTGATTTTAATTATGACATTGATTCTGTTTAACATTAAAACTTCACAAAGTATATTGCATGTTGCACTTGTTTGAGTTATGTTACAATCTTCTATAACTGCTGCTTGTTGCCTTTAATCGTGAATAGAATTGTATTTTTGGTATGATTGATTTAACTCATTTAAGAAGATATTTAGGTGAAGAACTGTGTCAAGGGCAATGCTCGCCTTAGACGCTGTTTAACACTAACTTTCACAGCAAGTCAAATATACAAATTAAACCATAAATCATCTTTGAAGTTGAATGATTGATGAAGATATAGGTCATTTCCGTACGAGTGTAACATGATTTTGGGCTAGCATTTGGATCGTTGCAATGCGATGTCACATATGGATTGTTCTCTCATTTCTAGTAACGCCCTGCTAAGGCAACATCCTTCCTAATGAAGAAAGCAGCGTGGCTTTCTTGCATCTGGCCTTTCCTAAACTGTATGCTTCTCTCTTGTTTCATCAGTTACTTCTCTTAAAATTAGGATCTCTTCGTCGCAACATTTACTCCCCTTTCTCCCAATCACATCATTATCTATTTTCTGTGCCACCGCCATTGCACGACAGGTTCACACGTCACATGGTAAAAAGATTAAATCCAGCTATGAATTGTGTTAATTGAGATTGTTTGTCTGAAAATATCTGTATCTGTGTTTGGTGTGCCAGTCTCTACTGTTGCTTTCTTTTCTTTTTTCCCTCCTGGTACTGTATCCTGATTTTGCTTGAACTATTTGTAATACTAATCACCTGTACCAAAGCTCGAGTGTCAAGGCTTTAATTGTGACTGACTGTTCATGGTAAATATGCCTGCTGGTCTCCTTGGTGAAAGATTAGTAGGGTAAGGGTAGGCATGAATGAACTAATATGGACTCTAATACCAAGATGAAGGCATGAATTGCATAATTGCATGGTCTTTTCGCAGCTTTGGGCCCCCCAGATTCATAGATTGAACTAATCCTCAATTATTGGATTGAAGAGACGTATCTGGGTGCCCTAGACCGCATTTAGCCCCGTGAACAGCTACAACAAATATCTCTGCAGCTAATTTGACCAAAACTGCCCTCCAAGCACCCCTCTCATCTCATGTACCTTACACACCTTGCCTGCCCCTCTCTTCCTTTGCTAGGCATAGTGGGTGCAGATGGTTTTGTGCATCCTGATCACGAGCTAAGGTTAAAATAATCTTACGAAGTTGAGGAAGCCAAACAAGATATGCATTATTCTGTTGCATAAAAGTAGCCCGGCTAGAAAAGCAAACAGAAGAAAGTTCTTTCGAAAGTCTTGCAAAAATGAGGAACCAACGCATAGGGGACACGTTATCCTTATCTGCTGCATCACCATCAAACCACAGGCCCTTTTTGACAAAGAGGTTACCAGGATAAGGTCCTTCACATTTGTGGTCCTGAAAATAAATGATTTGAGTTTTATATACAGAAGCCGGTGCTGGTCATCACATATTACTGGTTCTATTTAAACGCGTACGTATCCTTGCCAGACAACTCAGGGCCTTAATTAAGACGTAATTTGTAACTTTATAATCAATGTATAGAACTACCTACCTTTTCCAATTCCTCTTGTAATTGGATTGTTCAAGTTTGGCCGATTAATACTGTGAAGCTCTATATAGTCGTATATTCTGGGTCACTTTAGATTACGCCAAGGCCTAAGAGTAAATTGATCAACTTTTAGGCCCTAGCTAATTGTCATGCAGGAAAGTGAAAATCGTATCATGGGTTCAAAACTCATGCAAACCGATAATTACTAGCAAAACTTTGCGAAGGACGTTTGATGATAGTGTGGCAGTTAATGAGTGAACCACGGGGCTGTGCATAATAAGTGAACACGTTTCCTCATAGTATAGTCCTCAAAACCTCTTTCCAAACCCTTGGTCTTTCTTCAACCTCGAAGAAATGGATTGCCAGGAAGCACTTAACTTCTCAGAAACCAGTGTCTAAAAGACATTAAACGGAAGGGTGTAGGATCCCAATCTGCCTACCACTGATATATTGACATGCCTAATTGTTTGTTCATGCTTTGTTTCCAAATAATCGGTTGTATGTTCAACTAAACTTCTCGTCGATGTAACTCAAATGCGGGGATCTAGCCACTAGACTCTAGTGACTAGAGCAGTAAAGAGCTCTGAGTGCATCTAGACTGTTAAAATGTTTATGCTCGCGCCTTTCTTCTGCAGCCCTCCCAGTGGCCGACCGCTCGCTTTTGCTGGCCATCTTTTTCTTGTGCGTTTGTCAAACACTTTTCTTTAGCCTTGAAATTTGGCTGCTAATGTGTTAAGGGCCGTACTGCGTCAATATTATGCTACCTATCTTTTTGCTGAATTAGAATACACACTTACAGGTTTTAACACCTTTTATCCCAGGCTTTGTTGGTGGGACATTTAGTTCACAATTCAAGATGTAAATTTGATCTACAGGCAGCATGTACTTTTACATGAAAGTGAGAACTTTCAACTCTTTTTTGCGTGATTTGGGTGATCTATAATACGGCATTTACATTTACATGAAACTTTCAACTCTGCTTTGCAAGATTTAGGTGGGAATACTTACTTTTTCATTGACATTTTCAAACAACATCTAGGAAAACAAAAGCCTACATCCAACATGCACTGTTCTCTGTAGTCACATAAATCCAATATTCATTTCTATACCCCCCAAATTCATAGTTTTTTTTTCCCCATGTTCATTATGCCACTCCCCAATCCCCATCCTGCTAGCAATACAAAAATAATGTACAATCCTCTATCATATATTCTAAAGTCCTAAGCTGTCTATTGAGAACTCAAATGATTATGTGCAATGTATATATCTATACTACACTATGATGTAAGCTTTCTTCCTTACTTTACACTACGAGGAGATTTTCCTTCCACCTGGCGAAGGCTATTAGAAGAAAATAGCGGTAGGGATCCTGTAATCCGAGCATACTCTGTTTTGAGCACATTAAGCTACAAAGTCTGGCAGCAACTGGGCAGCAAACCTCTTGCGGTTCTGAATGTTGATGTTCTCAAACATGCTTGTTGAGCGAGGAGATGTGGAAGTGTTTATCACGCCAAACTCATTTGTTTCGCCAATTTCTACTCCTCTTCCTAACTGCATGTTTTGATTTGGGAGAAAACTTTGATGGGTCCCGGGCATGGATAGGTTTTCGCAGTGTGGGAGACCGAGAGTGAGGGAAACACCATTACCTGAATATGGTGCTTGAAATTGCTCCGCACTAAACCTTCCAATTTCTTCGATAGGGTAGGATCCAAGACCTCCGCTGAAGTTGGTTGGGCTTCCCATTAGCGTGAAACCATCTCTGCTTTGCCTCTCGTTGCCAAATTTTATAAACATCTGTTCATTGTTTGCTTCACCAGGCTTGTTATCAATGTTCATCGATGGAACACTAGACAGGGAATGCAGCAATTCAGTGCTCCTCGGTTTCTTGGGACTTGCTTGTGCAAATCCATCCACTTCTGATGATCCGATGAGGGTGAAACCAGATTGATTTCTGATGTTTAATCTCGGGGGCGAGTCTGAGACACGGGAAACTGAAAATGCTGGAGAATTATTCTGGTTTGTGGGATTGTCCTGTTTGGAGTTGTAAGTTTTCTTTTGATTTTCTGTTGCTGAACTTTTCTCTTGTCCTGCATTGGATTTTGATGCTGAATCTTCATTCTGCTCACTTTTGCTTACTTTGTCCTCTGAATGCTGTTCTTGTTCCTTGGTTTCCTCCATGTACATCTCTTCCACCATTGGCTTCCAGAGCCGCACCCGAGCGTTTATAAACCAATTAGAAACCTACATTATCATGAACCATTACAATACCATAATTGTGAAGCCCTGACACGTACTAGACGAGAAACTAATGGTTTATATTCTTATGATCAATAATCCAGTATCAGGTACCTGGCTCCTAGTAAGGCCTGTTTGTTTTGCCAGCATGTGTTTGTCAGAATCCTTGGGATAGCTGAACACCAATTGCAGTAAAACAGAAAGATTCAGACTAAAAAGCATTGAATATCTGAAAAATTTAGCAAGTTTTTAAATTAGTCTTCCGCGAATTTATTAGTGCTTACGGGTGAAGGAAGTTTTCAAAGAGCCATGCGCGAAGCACTGAGACAGACCGTTCTGGCAAGCCTCTCTGGGGTCTCCAAGCATTGTGTTGGATCATTCCCAATTGTTGTAGAGCTCTTTGTTGCCGTAGTTGATTATCAACAAATTTGAGCCTTGAACCCTCCATCTTTCGTCCTCCCAAACAGTCTTCTTCGCCTAAGCTCTTACTTGCAGCTCGGATTTGGCCCATTATTGCATCTTTAAGGCACCGGAATTGCTTCGAGATTGTTTGCAGTGCCAGGGCAGTGTATGTTTTTGCGGACCCAATCCCTGCTGCTTGTTCAAACCAAGAAATTACTATCTGCATCTGGCTGTGGTACTGTCTGTACCTCTGCTCCACCTATAAACCCAAAATAAAACCAAGAAGAAAGAAAAATATGAAGACTCGAGCTTAATGGGTAGCGGCGTGTGTGTCTGTGTGCGTGTGTTATTGAATAGCGTAGTTTCTGTTCTAGCCTGCTTTAATCATCTACTCAGTTGAAATGATTCGAGAATCAATTAGGAATCTGATCATTAGACTTCTTTACATTTAAGATACCCACTCCCATTAATAATCTAAGATGGAGGTCACTAAACTTATGGACAGGACAGGTGAAAATAACAATTGACTGCGTTCTGACCCAAAATAATTTGATGCCTACTTTTTCAATGATCTGACGCAATTCAATTGATAGAGACTCGTGTAAGGAAAATAAACTCAGGTTTTGCGACGAACCTCTACTTAGCAAGATGATTAAGTCAATTAGTGTATTCATACCTCATCAAGCATGTTAACAAGCTTCGCTTTCTTCATCTGAATTTCCTGTCTCTCTGCCGTCGTGAGCTCTCCGCCACGCTTCATGCTCGTTGCCCCTCCACTAGGCCCTTCTCCGGTGGTTGCAACAGGCGACCCTCCAATGGCCTTGTTCTGTCCGTTAGTTCCCTTTGCTGATTCGTTGGTACTTTTTACTCCCTCACCAACATTAACCACCTCTTCAAGCAGCTCCTGTGCAACTTTTAAGTACTTGGAACTCAACAACACGCTCTGCATGCCATAAACACCGCCGTTTGAAATTGCCGACACAGAAGGAGGCGAGCCTCCCATAGCTCGCACATCATCACCGCCGCGCGTAGGCGAAATTGTCTGTGTGGGACCTTGAGACGGCACTCGCCGGTCGGGTCTAAATGATCCGTAACCCGGTGTCTGAGAAGAGAGGCTCAGAGACAGCCCCTGCTGCTGCTGAGCACGTGTGACCTCACGCACGGACGTGTGGTCAACAGGACTGTACATGTTGTACTGGAGTCGAGGCATGAAACCGTGAAGTGCAGACATGTCGTTCTGGGAATGGACAGCATGAGGGTCTTGCGACGAGGCAGCCGAGAGCGGTATGCCGACAAACGGTTGGGTCTGAGATGGCGGCGCGTTAAGCAAATTGTTGGAATTTAGCGAGTTCCCGGCAGCTGTGGCGGCGGAGTTTAGGAACACAAAGTTACCTGGTGGCTGCGATTGTGTGTCAGAGTATCCAACGTACCCGGGGTTCATCAAAATCAGTGTCTGTAACCCATCACCTTGGATTTCTGAATTTCCGTGAAAGTAGGTCCCCATCTTTGAGTGTGTATATGTAGTTACGTATCTTTCCCTGTCGCTGAAAAGGGACTACATTAAGCTTCACATCCAATCTATCAATGTTGTAACAATACTCTCTCTCTCTCTCTACAAAGTTACACACACACACACAGACACGAAGAGATGATGCAAGTACCTGCTGCTGATATGGATTTAGGTCTTTGTGGACTCAACACGTATGGCTACTGTTCAGACAACTTGCCAAAACTGTTGAGAATTGACTACAATGGAATGGTGTCGCTGGATCAGATAAATTCTGGGAAAATCAAGGGGAAAAAACAAATGATTAATGCACAAAATACCCTTAAGCGCACTTTTGCAACGCCAAATATTTCCACAAACTTTGATTAATATCGTTGGTTCAGAGCCACCCATAGCTTATGCTTCAAGAGCAGTACATGACTTGCAGGAGGGAAAAGAGAGAAGACGTAATCATATGGTGTATATATACATTCCATAGGAGAGGAGAGAAGACGTAATCAGAATTGGTTAAACTATTAGTAAACACGAGGCTACCTGTTTTCATGGAAATCGAGTGTGCACGTGTTCCATCATCGTCGGCTGCGATAGATGGAAGAATTCTAGTTATTGGTGTCACAGAATTCTGCGTGTGCGTCCGTGTGTGTGTGTGTGTGAGAGAGAGAGAGAGAGAGAGAGAGAGAGAGAGAGAGAGAGATGGAAGCAGAGCATACCCGGGTGTGTGTCTAGGTGATCTATATATGAATTGATAGATAGATATGTATCAGTCTATTCTATTCACTTCAGGGAAAAGGCTGTGTGTCAGAGTAATGAAATCAACTCTGCAACTCTTTCCATCTTGATAAGGAAAAAAGGAAGTGATGAGAGAGAGATTGGGGGGGTTTAAAAAGGCAGAGAGGAAGATACCCATCTTTATTTTCACTCATTTATCCCCCCTCCCACCCCCCACCCACACACACACAGAGTTATCACCCTTAGCTTTTCCCTTTTTCAAACAAAGCTACACACTGAAGTACTCTGTGAATTGAATTGAATTCATTTCACAAATACATGTATAGATGTTCTTGGTGACTCTCTCTCTCTCTCCCTCCCTCCTCCTTGTTGTTGTGGGCGAAGAGAAGTAGTACTACCTGCGAGAGATCAAAACAAAGGAACTTGGCTGATTTGACCCTCCATTCAAATCATTTGATGCAGCCAGGCTGAGGCTTGCACCTTTGAAGAAACAACTTTTTAGAGAGAGAAAGATGTAGATGTGTGTAAGAGTTAGTGTGTGTTGTGAGAAAACAGATGCTATTATTATAAGAAAGTGTGTCAGAACATACAAACAGCTGACAAACGAGGAAACGTCTCCTTCCACATAAGCTTCTTACGAAATCCTTCCTTGAGGAAAAAAGGAAAAAAAAAGAAAAGGAAGTTGATGATGAAAAACTGGGTTGCTTTGGCGGGGTCCTATTGCGCATTATTTAGTCCTCTTTGTCTTTTTCTTTTTTACTTTTGAATTTTCATATTTTTCTCTTTTGCTAAGTTGGTATTTTTTGTGGTTGGATGCCTGTGTTTGAAGATAAAGCAAATTAAAGTCCAAAGGAACACAGGGCCAACCACCATAATACCCACTTTAATGCTAAAAAAAGTTATGGTTTTAATTTTCTATACAGCAAAAATATATTCCACTATATTTGCACTTTTTATAAAACTTTTACGGGTAAAACCTTAATTTATCTTTACTTTGCACTCGTCATTTGCAAAATAATTGAACTCCAAAAGATATATATATATATATATATATATATATATATATATATATATCCTACGAAAAACATTAATATTCTCGAGAGCTACGCTTTGTTTTTGGTTGATGCTTCAAGAATAATATATTTCCCTCATTAACATTTGAGCACCATACTTTGGACTGATGGTACCGCAAGCACATGCACGCGTATGTTTTTGAGGGTGTAGTTACATGTTTATTATCTAACGTCGTAATTACGTGTAGTGCGAATATGCTCAAAACCTTTCATACTCACATTTAGGGTTCTAGTAATACGAACAATCTACATATATGTTTTGTGCAGTACAACCAAAGATATAGGAGACTACAAATTACTACTTTCAGTTGTTTCTTCTCAAACTAGCCGAGTGTTGATCACATGACAAAACCTTCAACTACTATATAATTTAGAGTCCCGGCCGCTTGTCCTACTTTTCTTCTTCTCTCCTTCATTTCTTCTTGTGGGGTGGAAAAATATCCGCCTCAATTATTAAGTTTTCTCTCGTTGTCACGACTCTTTGGTTCTAACGATACTTGGTTTTCCAACTAAATTTTCATCTTCATTATCAGGATAAACAATCTGGTGGTAGGCGCTAATTCATTATTTGTTCAACTGTCGTTCTCTGACCATATCTTGTTGATAGTCCTACATATGACCTCCAAACTTACAGATCTCCCTCACAGAAGTACATCTTCTACCCCCATCTTGGAGCAACTTTCTGCCATCCTCCCTATTGTGTGACAAAAAACTATCGCCAAAATTTCCAGCAACGTTTCTAATTAATGACATATTAGAAAAAATTATAAAATCAGTTGTAGCGCTGAATCGTTAAAGTGGTGTTTTAAGTGTCGCAATTGTGCTTTATGAAGTGTTTTCCCTAGCTGAACAAGGGTTGCAGGAATTGGAGAAAAACTTGTCCATCCATGTACCACACAATCAAATTGCACCACCAAAATTATGGCCGTGTAAGGATTCCTATGTGCGGAGAGATAAAAACTTACACTACAAGAAAATTCACTTTTAGCGACGGAAATTTCCGTCGCTAAAAGTCCATATTCCTTCGAGAAACCTTTTGGCGACGGACTGTCCGTCGCTAGAAGTCCGTGGGTGAAAACCCCATTACTAAAAGATTAGCGACGGAATTTCATAATCCGTTGGCAAAAATTTAATATTAACAACGGAATTAATTATTTTTAGTGACGGAATTTTCCGTCGCTAAAAGATATTTTTTACATTTTGTGTAATTTTTAAAATTTTGAAATAAATTTAAAAACTTTTAGGGATGGTATTTCCATCACTAAAAATCCATCGCAAAAGTCTTTATGAACATTAATTTCGTCGCTAAAAATATGTCTCCAAAAAGGTTTATTGATCTGTAGGAACTTTTAGCGACGAAATTCCGTTGCTAAAATTTTAAAAAAGCTATTTTTAAATTTTTGTTTTTTTTTTATGAATTCAAACATGTTTCAAACATTCTTTAAACTAAGATTCATCATTTACCAAATTTTAAGTAATACAAATAAAGTTTAAATCATATACACCGTCAAATAACATTAATACAACAAATTACATGTACAATTGAGCATATTGTACTTATCCCAAAAACAAAATTACAAGTTTCATTGAAACAAAAAAAAATATAAACCAAGATCCTTGCTTCCCAAAATTATTACTTGTTTCTCTTTGTCGATCACAACCTGAAAAGGAGCAACAATTGTACAAATTCATTTACAATGAACCAAATGAATAGAAGAAAACTACATGTTAAATTTCAACCAAAAATCCAGTCAAAATCAACTGCAAGAACTTATGCAAAAATCATCGAGCCCTGCAATTGTTCTCCTTATTCTGCAATCTGCGCAGTGCACTGTGCACCCTTCAAGCCCCTTCTGACCTTCTTCATTTTCTTTAATTTCTAATCACCCTCAAGCCCTCAAGGCTTCAAATCAATTGAAGGAGGAGGAATTAAAGAGAGAACTTACCGTTGGAGGAGAGAACCGAGATATACTGACACGGAGGAGTCGCTAGTCACTCGCTGCCACCAGCTGATGGATCTGGACTGGAGATTGGAGAGAGATGTGAGAATGGACTCGGGTGGATCCGGACTGAGGAGTGGTCACCGATTCGCTGCCGCCGCTGGCAGTCGCATTCTCACAGAGGCAAGATAGAGATGCGAGAGTGAGAGAGTCGGTGGATTGTGAACACAGAGAGATGCGAGACTGAGAGTGTGGAGACAGTGGGGTGAGGGAGGTGAGGTGGCGTGGGAGGTGGGTGGCGACAATGGGGGGCATCAAGGCGGGTGTGAGAGAAAGAGAGAGAGAACATGAGGAGAAAAGTTAGCGGCGGGGAGAATGAGAATCAGAAAGAGAAAATATAGGGTTTCTTGGTTTTAATATATAGATTTTTACTGACTAACACAATCCGTCGGTAAAAATTCGTCTCTAAAAATCTTTACCGAAGGAACATTTCGTCTGCAAAAGATCTTTAGCGAAGGACTTTAAGCGACGGAACATCTGTCGCTTAAAGGCACTTTTAGCGACAGATTTCATTCCTTCTCTACAAGTCTGTCGCTAAAAGGTCATTTTTCTTGTAGTGTAATGAAATAAAAGGAAACAACAATAGGCTTATTTTTAAATTGCCTTTCCCTGTCATCAATATGTAATTGTTTTCATTTGTTTCCTTTCATCTTGAGACGTGCTTTCAAAACCGTGCAATGCACGTCGTTAGTTGATGTATTATACACATTTTTATGTACTCTCACAATAATATGTGTAGCAGGAGTTACTCTAATTTGAGAATTACATTATACTATACTTTGAAACTCGAACATCATATAACTGTCACGCTTACTTAAAAATAACCTAAAAAAGAAAAAGTTAAAACAACGTAGCTGGATAAACAAATTAAAAATGATCATCAAGGAGTTTAGAAGTCATGATTGTCGATCCATAGTTCTAGATGTTACTCCACTATGATGAATAATCATGGTAATCCGTACAAAAATGTTTCCTTATTGGTATTAGAGTTGATTCCACATAATCTGCCCATCGGATCAATGTAATGGAACTTCCTTGGGCAGCATATAAAAAAAGGAAAATGCGTAAAATACCCATGTGGTTTGAGGTAGTTGCAAAAAGACCCCTCATGTTACAAAAATTGTAAGAAGACACCTAAGGTTAAAAAAGTGTTGCAATCCACAATTTCTTTTACGAAATAAAAAATTTGTCTAAAATACCCCTGTAAATTGTCCAAATGAAAAAACTACCCTTATTTGCCGCAAGCCCAAGTCCTCATTAGGGCCGGCGCAAGCAAACATGTGAGCAACAGAAAGGGGACCGGATTGAAGGGGAAAGGGGAAGAGGGGGGAAAGGGAGGGATTGACGGGTTGTGGATCCGAATTGTAGATCTAGGCTCAGGGTTTGCGGATTTGGCTGGTGGCAGCGGTGCAAGTGGTTCGAGTTGATGGTGACGGCAGAAATGGGCGGCGGTGGTGCTGGATAAGGCGTGGTGAGGGTGGGGGGCAGAAATAGCTGGTGATGGTGGTGGATGGCGCATGGCGAGGGTGGCGATTACGGACAGAAAGAGACGGGGGAAGAAATGGCCGAAGTTATGGCCGGCCAAAGCTAACTAGAGGGAGGAAAAGAGCGACTGAGATCGGCATGAGCAGATCCCTGCACTCCAACCTTTCACCACCACGACGTCTGGCCAAAAACAATCCGTGGAACCCAAAATCGGCAAACAGATCCGGTCGAAGCAGGTGGCGGCGCGGGGATTATGGTGAGACAGGTGGCGGCGGTTAGGTTTGGTTCATTGGATTAAGAAAGAAAATCAATATTTGGTGACGGAAGAAGAAATAGAAGGCATTTTTGTCATTTCGTTAGAACAATCTCTACCAAACGCACTCAAAAGGCGCGTGAGTATCACGTGCCGTTAGTTTGGATGACTTTTTTTTTTATGGATGTAACACTTTTTTAACCTTGGTGTCTTCTTGTAATTTTTGTAACATGAGGGATCTTTTTGCAACTACACCAAACCACATGGATATTTACGCAAATTTTCCTATAAAAAATTCTCTCTCTCTCTCTCTCCCTCCACCCCACCTCCCAACCAAACACACGCACACACCAAAACATTACCACATGGGTATATTGTCATTTTAGATATTGTACGTGTTGATGGACCCAATAGTGTTTTCCTTGTTTACTTCAACAATGGTATCATGAACTCTTTGCTTGTTGCTGCCTGCCCCATCCTACTTAATATTCCTGCTTCCTTTTCACGAGAAAATGACAACCAGAAGAAGGCACTCAAAAGGTTCAACACCTATCTATAATGTATCTAAATGCATATTATGGGTAAAAATGCTGGCATGTAGAAACGGAAACTAGGTTTACATGTATTACTAGTCAATAAAACGTAAATCTTCTTGCACCTCATTACATTGAATTAAGAAGCCTAACATAGTGGAACATGCTTCAAAGGTTTTCTTTTAGTGCTGGTAACTTTGCTGCCTTTCACGACCAAAATCTTTTTGCTTGTATCACCAACAGAATTGATCACACATGCATGTCGAATTTGCTATCCAAGAACGCTTCCGCTGTAAAAGTTTCTACGAAAGACCCTACAATGTTACTAATTTCTCTTTGACAAAGATAGGCTCTCTCTTTCCTCCCACCCGCCACCCAACAAATTTACGGTTTTAACTGATAGTGAACTTCAGAGGCTCTCTCTATGGGGCTTTTAAATACTGGGCACCCTTTCGAGGCTTTTGTTTAGAGGAGTTCACAGTCTTTTCTGCCTTATAATAGAAACTAACGGCGTATAGTTTCACTACTTTTGGTTAATGTCCATGGCAGAGGAGGTGCGAAGGGCCTGCAACAACACTGCAAATAAAAGTAAAAGTAAACGCAAAAGTCCGTCACATTCTGAGGTTTAGCAGCAATTTGCAAATGTCGCCTTTTTTATTCACTGAACCTCTTCCACTGTTCTAGATCCGTTTACGATGATAGTGATGGTGACTCGGTGGACCCAGAAGAAAACACGGTAGCCCAAGTAATTTGGTTTTATTAATGGCTCTTGGTGTGGGGTTTCAAAATTCTCTGTAGAAAAAGCCAGCAAGTGTTTGCGTACTTGGATGGGCTTCTACTTTCTAGCAAACACCATGATAGAAACAGCTTCGATAATAAAAACAATATGAAAGCAGTTCCTGTGTAAGGTTTGCATCAATATGGAAAATTATTATGGCGTATGAGGTCTGTATATGAAACAAAGGATAATATTTTGATTTTAACCAGTGCTGAAGCAAAACTTAATAACCCGTCATTCCGACGGCAAATATTTTCACTACATAAAGGTAGTGGTATTTTCTGTAAGTATCTTAAATCCGCGACAAACTTGAACGACACTTTCTAGGGTTACAAGGTATTGTTAGGATCATTTTCTGTTGCAATATGGAAGGTCATAGCCTCTAAATACTACCTAGTTGTAGGTAAATAGATTTTAAATACACATCTCAACTAATAACATGTGTGTTGGGCTAGATGTAAATTGGACGTGTAGTAATTGGTAGGCAGGGGCGGACCTACGTTGGGACTAAGGGGGGCTGAAGCACCCCCTGACTTTTGATTTTTTTTTTTGTTTTTTTGCTTTCGGCAATTGCAACCCACCTCTCAGTTCTCTCTCCCCAAGACCTCGTCCCAGACTCTCACCTCTGTCTCTCTCTCTCTACGTGAGCCACTCAGACCAGCGACGACTAGACCAGACGGTCGTGACCCACTACCCCGTGACTCCGTGAGTCGTGACTCATCAATCGTGAGCGGCGAGCCCGTGACGGTGATCGCCACTTGTTAGATTTGGACTGGAGACGATCCCACCGACCACCGAGAGGTCCGAGACAGTGACGATGGCAACG
Source organism: Escallonia herrerae (assembly GCA_033070095.1). NCBI lineage: Eukaryota > Viridiplantae > Streptophyta > Magnoliopsida > Escalloniales > Escalloniaceae > Escallonia > Escallonia herrerae. The sequence goes on from JAVXUP010001559.1 coordinate 159,812, forward strand.
GCCAACGGGCGATGGACTCGCAGACGGACGAACATTCAGATCTGAGACATTTCTCATTTTCTCGAGCTGTTCGGCTGACGAGCGACGGCCGACCGCTATGCCGGCAATGCCGTGACGGGAGGACTGAGAACTCTATCGGTGACGTTTGCAAGTTCCAACCTCTTCTCTGCTGTGCCACGCAGGTGCCGACGACGACGCTGCAACGAGGAGGCCCAACAGTGAACAACAGTCAACAGTCGACAGCAGCCTTAATTTCTTGAATTTGAGGTAAGCTTGGCTAATTTCAAGCAAGTTAATTTAGTTTAATTCTAGAAATCCGTATTTACATTTTAGTATAATTTCAGTAATTGTATAGAAACATGTTTGGTTAATTTGCTTTGCGAATTCTCAATTGGTGATTATTTAGCTTTTTAGAAGAGTTTGCGTTGATTATATCACAAGAATTATTGGTGATTTGGTGGAACGTCTTAATTATTTCATTAATTTGCTTTGCTAATTTTTGATTGGCTAATTGAGAGTCTAATTCATAATTTGGTACTTAAATAGTTTATAAATTTATTGGAATGTGGCGTTGAGCTTGAGCTTGTTTGCCTATTTAATTTTAGAATTGGGAGGTTGAAAATGTACTGTTTGTTGGAATTTGATGTTGTGTTGAGATTGGGAGGTGGAGTTTGAGCTCAAGAAGTTGATCTTGAAATGTGATTTGTGTTGTACTTGTAAAGAGTATTTAATGGTTGTCGTGAAACTTAATAATATATTTTGTATGCATTTTTAGTGTATTCTGTTTTTTGTCTATTTTTTTACTAATAATTTTTTTGATAAATTTCATATTTTTTTGCACCCCCTGAAAAAAAATTATGATTCCGCCACTGTTCGTAGGTGTTAAATATTTTTTCTATTACACAAATAATTTATGTGTTCGGAAATTCATGTCAACTGACAGCACTACAACAAAAATCAAAATCTTCTTGAGCATCATCATCTTCATTTTTTCATTATCTTCCCACTACAAGGAGTAAGGCTTTTAGCGACAGAAAAATCCGTTACTAAAAGCCTAGATTCCGTCGCTAAAACTTTTAGCGACGGAATTCCCGTCGCTAAAAGTCCCTCGTATAAAAGGCCGTTACTAAACGTTTTGCAATAGAATTATAAAATCCGTCGTTCAATATAAAATGTTTGGCGACAGATTTATTTCTAAATTAGCGACGGAATATCTGTCGCTAATTCTATTTTAATTTATTTTTTGTTTTAAGGATATTAGCAACGGGATAAATTTTTTAGCGACGAAATTAATCTGTCGCTAAAAGTCATTTTTTAATTTTTTAATGCCCAAACCTGTAATAAAAAAACCCAAACCAATTGGGTCACATCCTCCATCAACAGTCTCAATATTTCAAATGCACAACTAACAATCTAAAATCATCAATCAACAACCTAAAATTATCGATCAATAATCACAATTATCAAATGAACAATTAACAACCTAAAATTATCAAACAAATAGTCAATGTTCAAATAACACAAAATTGTTCAAAATGTACATATCCGATGCGATTAATTTAAAAAATTGTCTAATTACGGCTCAGAGTTCAACATTAGGGGAAAGGTTTTTTACAAGTGCTTTGATCAAACACCAACACTTGAAAACGCATTTGCCCCATGTGTTTAAGGATTACAAAGTCTCCTAGATGGAGGTCATGAAAAGTTTGCTTGCCACTGATCGATAAAAGGAGATAAGATTAGAACATGCTTGTTACAAGTATCTTTGTGCAGCGAGAAGGCAATTAAACCTCATGGACTAAGCCTGCTCATGAGTCATGACCTTCGTAGTGCCCTTACCGTAAGATCAAATTAGAAACATGTATATCTTGAGTCAACAATCTCATTCAAGGCAAGATGCATAATGTGTACCGACGGACATCATCAATCGAATGCAGTATCTGTGCTACCTAATAGGTATCTCAATCCAATTGGGTCCCATCCTTCGTCAACAATCTCAATTCTCAATTCTCAAATGCTGAATGCAATAAAAATTAATAAAAATCACATTCAATCTAATTGGGTCTCATCCTCTGTCAACAATCTCAAATGTTCAATGCACAATCAACAATCTCAATTCTCAAATGCTAAATACAGAGTCAATAATTTCAATTCTCAATTCTCATAAGCTCAATGCACAGATAACTTAATATAGAGAAATCTAACAATTAGAACTAAATCATAGATATCTCAGATAGCTATTGCATTATTGCAAAATGAGAAATGTAATCTAAGAGAATGCATAGTTCAAATTCTACCCTTTCCCTTTCATTAGCTTGCATGGTGGGGATCACATGAGCATTGACTCTAAAGGAAACCCTAACTTTGTATATCAGATAGCATGCAGGGAAAGAATGTAGTGCAAAATACCCTAAAATATGGTTGTTGAGGGGGGGGGGGCACCCTAACTTTCTGCACTCTTCTTCGAATCTCCGTTGGCTTTCTCAGGTTTGTTTTCCGAAGGACAAACCCCATACATTATCGTGGGGTGTTTCTATCATTTTTTATTGCCATTTCATGAGAATATCACCAAATCAGAAACATTCTAAACCAATCTGCATCAAATGTACGTATATTTAAATCATCTTTACGCATGCCAAGGGAAAATGGAAAAAGGGTTAAGTTATGTGAATGTAGCGAACCATAAAAGCGCTTGTACTCTCGGTCACTCTTCCTTTAGTGAGCATTACTCTGACTAAAACAAGTGGCGCTCCTTGAAAATAATCGCTAGGTCATAGATAGAAAGTAAACATCATTTCCAACTCTTAAGATGGTACTCATTTTTTCATTTTTTTACTAAAATACATGTGATGTGTTATGTGACTACTGTTAATATATATATATATATATATATATATATATATATATATATAAAATATATATATGTCCTGCCTATTGAAGTATTATGTATAACTATGCCTAATGATTCTTCTCGTCTTCATAGAATCCCAATAGCGACCCTCTGTTGGTTGCACCAAGGTTGCCTTTCACAGTTTAAAAGGCGTAGTTTGGAAAATAGATGGAAAAAGAGAAGGAAAAAAAATGGATGCCAGGTTGCATAGATTGATCACTCCACCCACGGTGCTTATTTGGGCTTACAATAATTTTTCATTTTTATGTTAATTTTATCGATAACAGGATGATACATCTTTTAGGAGGAGTGTCACGGCTAATAACAAGGCAAATTCCTTTCAAATAACTACTTATAGCACAAATTGTGCACTTTCGGCAAACTTATACGCCATACTATTACTTGTTCGTTCACAAACTTGACCTCTAAAAAATTAAAAATCCTTCATTGAGCTTTTGCAATACTGAATGTAGTTGCCTAAATGGACTTCTTCTCTTATAGCTTTGTTCCATGCTAGAGTCACCATCAGGGAACCCCCTCTAGCTACGTTCTTCTAAGCGCTGTGTGATCTATAGGAAATTAAATTACTTCATGTACTGTTACTGCTTTTGCAATTTTGGATCCCACCCTCAAATATGGCCGCATTTTAGTTAATTTTTATGACGCCATTTGGTGGAGGTGTGTGAATTCAACGTAAAATACTCCCCTCGAGTAGCTGTGCATCTCATGAGCCTTTCATGAATTGATGCAGTACCAAAAATGCCACTCATTCAATTCTAGAGCCATCCTTTTCACTGGACTCTACATAATTTTGAATCGTTCCAGCAACACCAACATAACATAAAAAAGAACTCAAAATCATAGGCTGAATAGTTCTATGGCATCAGTCGAAGATTAGGTGGCATCATATAATTGAATAGGTTGCCAATCAGATAAAGGAAATGAAATTGCAAGATGATCCGCAATCACTATAAAAAAAGACTTGATGAAGCTTTCTTCTTGTTTTCATTTCAGTAGAGTGGCAAGAGCTCGTAACCCAGGGGCATTCATCCAATGCTGACTTTTAAGCATAGCACTGGTTAGCTCATCTGCTAGCTCGTAACCCAAGGGCATTCATCCAATGCTGGCCTTTTTTATTTTTTATTATTAGTTTCTAAACCAAAGTTCTCAACATTTTCTACTAACTTTAGTTTGCCCTACAATGCAATTTTATTTGAGTTTCATCGTTGTTATGTGGATAATGTTGCACAAGAATTGAATAAATAAGACTAAACGGAACTTACCTTAAGGCACAATAGTCGGAGGCAGTGGAGGGCGGCGGCGTCGGTGGCGCGACGATGGTGGTAGTCTTTTCACGCGGCTGCAGTGGAGGGAGGGCTCACTATGGAGGGGGATTGCCAGAGGTGGGTCACCGTGGAGGGGGATCGCCAGAGGAGGGTCATCGTGGAGGTTGGTCGCCAGAGCAGAACAATGGTGGGAGATTTTCAGAGGGAGAAACGGGGGAAGAAAAAGAAAGGCAGATCTGGTTGATGTAATCGAGAACATTTAGCGACGGATTGGTCCTGTCGCTAAAAGTCCGTCGGTAAATCGCGATATCTATCGACGGAAGTTTTGGTGACGGATTCCTTCTGTCCCTAAAACAATTTAATAAAACCCTCAAGTAAATTAATTTTGTAAAAAAGTTTTAGCGACAGTGTCTCTAAAAGGCCACCACAAAAATATTGTTGGCAAAAACTTTCGCCGACACTAACTTCGTCGGTAATCTGTTTTTAACGATGAAATTTTACGGACAGTAGAATCCGTCGGTGGAACTCGTTTTACCAACAGATTGTTCTCTGTCAGTAAAACTCCGTGGCAAAAAACCTGTTTTCTTGTAGTGTCTTCTTTTTCTTCCACATCTTTTTATTTTTTCCCTACTTCTGGTTTGTTACCATTTGCTTCATCCCATTGTTGTCTAAGACTTTTTGTTGTTTGAATCTCTTCATCCTCAACTTCCTCTCTTTTCTAACTTGTTGCTTAAAGAGGTTAATCCACTACCCTAGGCAATGCAACAAAAACTTCATCCTCTTCAAAAAGATATAACACCGATAATATCTAATATCTTGTGATGACAAGTATTTACCACTTAAGACATGTTGCTACCAATCGAAAAGCTTGAGCGACTGCCATCTGATTGTAGCATTGATTTCATAATCACATTATCAATCCAATGTCGGCTAAGACCAACACTTGTACTTGATGTAGCATGAAACTAATCCATCGAGTTCCACTAGTAAGTTATTCCAACTAGATGATCCCACCCCATTGCCAATGAAAAACACAACTATTGTTACATCAATACCCCTTTAACAAAGTTGCACTATTTTGTGTTTCTTTACTTTGTTCATGCCTTTTCTTTTAAACTTGAAGCCATTTCACAATAAGGCCTTTATAGCACAAACGTTTTATTAGGGTCCCGGGTGAGGTCTTTTAAACAAGCATCAACAGGTCGGCCCATTCAAACTATAGCAATCAATTCACGAATCAAGTTCATGTACTGGTTTGCCATCAAATTTATGTGTAAGTTGTGGCTTTCAGACTAATTTGCCACTCGAATCACGTTATCAACATTTTGTTATGTTTCACAAGTTTTTATTTAGATACTATTGGTTAAGTGACGGTATAACGTATCGTCACCTAATCAACAAGATGACGTAAATCTAAAACTACAACCCGATTATTGCGTGAATATTGATTGCCAAATGCATTTCTGAACCGTGACTTATCCCCTTCCTCCTTCTAACTTAGTTGACTAAACTTTTCTATGATGTAAGCAAAGTGGAAATTACAAGTTTGTCAATAATGTAGGCCTTTGCAATTGAACCCTCTAGCATGTGTTATTTCAAATATTTTTCCCTTAAGTCAAACATCTACCTCAATATCCTACATCATGTTAAATAAGGTTGCATCACTTATTGCAAAATATTTTTCCTTCAAGCCAAACAGACACCTAAATATCCCACATCATGTTGTAGCCTATAAGATAGAGAAAAGGCATAACATCACCCCTTGTATGGAAATCTCATTGGTACCACGGATTTCATAAGAGGTAGTTATGTTAGAAAAAATTTGCTACAAGCATATTGTAAAGTTGTTTTCCCTTTCAAATGACATCTTTAGAAATCCCTAGCACGTCACTATCAACATATCAATAGCCTTATGGTTTTAAATTTTTGACCTAAAAAGATGCCTTTTCCTCTTACCATGTCAAGGATGCCAACCGATGACTCCTTATTTTGTTTTAATGTATGCTTGTAAAAACATTTAAAAGGGATACATACTCAATTATCTATGTATAAAATCTACATCGCCATTTGAATTCGTGGAGTATGGCGTATATATATGCGCGCGTGTATATATATTGTTGGACTAATGTATATTACTCCAACAACCTTTTTGCAGAGTCAATACTTCTATTGGTAAGCACTTATATAGGCAAACTTACATTTTTACTAGTTAAATTCAATTGCTCAAACATATTAAGCAACTCTTTTGATCTGGAGACGTCATAGAGTTCTTAACTGTGATGCCAATCTAAGGAACTTTCTAATGAAATTTTAGTATAAAGATTTTGAGAATGAAATTATAGCCATGAGAGAGAGAGAGAGAGAGAGAGAGAGATAGCTAACATACCTAAGGTTGATAAGAGAGACAGACAGAGCCGAGAGCTCGCATGCCTAAGGTTGACAAGTAATTAAAGAAGGAACATAGAGATGACAACATGGTGAAACCTATAAACTAACACTGGGGGTAGGGAGGGGGGGATGAATGGGGTTTGAAGACTACTTACAAAAATTAACAATCAATCAGAAGCAATTTTGAGGATATAAATAACACCTAGGTAACTCAAGCGATGTATCTCAGAGTCATATCTCGAAAATGTAAGCTAACCACTCTTACAACAAGTATAAGGTAATAATATAAAGAAGAAAGGTTGAGAGATGCCTAACAATGAAGATTTAATTAGATGGTTCGCCTCAAATTATCCCTAACCATTGGACTTGTAATTACATGTCGTACATTGATATGGTTCCAGTGATTAAATCAGTGTTGTTCTCTATCCAGGTGTACTGAGCCTCAGTATTTTATCCTTAAAAAAATGATTCTAGATATGGAGCATATATCTTTCCTTTGGAAGGGTACAAGGCTATGTACGAAGGGAGCCAAGGTGGCTTGGACTGACGTTTGTTGTCAGAAGAAAAGTGAGGCTTGGGCATTAAGCGGATTAAGGTGAGAACTTTGCTGCCATTTGTAGGCACATTTGGTCCATCATCTCCTTCGGACAGGAGTCCCTTTGTTCGAGATGGGTTAATTCCAACATTTTAATTGCAAAGAAATTTTGGGAAGTCTCATGCTCTAGTGATTGTAGCTGGTCCAGTGCAAGACTCTTATGTTTAGGGATATGATCCGCTTTTTTTCCCATTATGTTTTCAGGGATGGTAGTCGGATCTACTTGTTGTTTGATTGGTGGCATCAAATCGGGCCTATCATTCCTACTATGGATGATAGGATCATTACTGACTTGGGGTTGGGCTGGAGAGATAGGGTTTATGATGTGATCTTGGGATCCTCATGGGCCTAGCTTGTGTCCAATACCCTTCAGCTTATGGAGCTTCATGCAAGGCCCACAGCATAAGCGGCCTGCAGTTAGTTTGGCTTGCCTGTTGTCATGCAAGTGGCATGTTCCATGGCATAACTTCGTCTTTTGGCTTGTCACTAGGGGGATGTTAATTACTCAGGATAGGTTATTTGCTTTTCATTCCATTCATAGCATGAGTTGTGTGTATTCCTTTTGGGTCTCATGATCATTTATTTTTTAGTTGAACTTTCACATTTAGATTATGGTCCATTATTTAAAAGAAATGCATCTTTAACTGACCTATGTTAAGTTGTCGAGATATGGTTGATAGAGCTCCCTCTGAGTGGCAGGGCCCTGAATTCTCGGCATTAGTCTGTCGGATAGCTTTTGCAGCGTTGGTGTACTATATTTGGAGAGAGTGGAATTTTCCATAATCAGTATACTGATATGGTTTCTTGTTCCGCGGGTCTTGTGTAGATCATCTGGTGGAGGTTGTTCTCTTGTAGAAAAATAGCTAAGTCACTAACTAACAGATGGTTCTAGGGTGAATGGTAGCTCCCAGACTCCATCTTCGATTGATCCCGCATTGAGAAAAGTTTTGGTGATACTAGGTTCTGCGTGGGGTTCAGACTCTATTTTTTTCTCATTTTTATCCTACTTTTTGCCTCTCTTTCTTGGGTTAGTAAGATATGGCACTCGGCCATCAGAGTGGTTTAAGGCCACTGTCCTGGGTAGCTTGGTAGAGGGATGACTGTTCTTTCCTAAATGATGAGTATGGACTAGTGGTGCTTTGATATGGCACTTCTTCTGGTTATCATACCTTTTGCTACCGTTAGGATGCAAGATCCTTTCAGGTATGGCTCTTTCCTTATGTTCGGTTTTATCAACCGATCTATTCTCTCACTACTCTTGTCTTGGAGGTGAGGTCTTGGTAGCCTCTTGGCGAGGTGGGGTTTCTTTCCCCTACTTACTTATTATTCAAATTGATTGGCACCCATACCCGTATCCATGCAATGTCTTCATCAGCTAGATATGCCCTTTCTACTTCCTCTCATAGGATCCTTTGCAGGCGGCCCCCCAGTCTTTTGTTGAGGGGATTTCATTCTTGTTATTCTCTTCATTCTTACTTCTAATTTTCTTTCCTTTCCTTTGATTAATATATGGCCAAGGATATGCATGTGGTTATCCTTATTTATTGATCTATGTATCAACTACTTAATCAGTTTTGCTACGCAATCGAGAAGGAAGTCCCTTAAAAGGCCTAGAATCCACTAGAATGGTCTTCCTTATGTGTCAAGACCTAATTTCTGGCATCCGTCGATGCTATCCATACATCAAGAACAAGCTTTGACAATCTCAAAGTTCTAAAGCTTAACAACCTTAAGTTTTAATACTAGTAACTAGAAATGAAAGATTGTGTAAAAAGAATAACTCTCTAGAAGTTGCTAAGTTCAAGCTTAAGCTCTAGAACAATGAGACATGAGCGTATGAATACTATAAATAAATATATCTCTCAAGTATAAGCTCACAATGGGTACTCTCTTGAATTGAACGTGAAACCAATGAATATTAAGATAAATTAAATGCTTTTAGCTTGGAGTATTTGCAATAAACGAGGGCTTGGAATAAGATTGATGATAGAAATCAATGTCCAAAGTCAGTTTATAGGTGTAGGAATACACATGACTGTTTTAAAATTATTGGAGCATAAAATGCGCCAAAATGGTCAGTAAAGTCAATTAAATTGCTTAGTACAATCGATTGAATTACGAAACTACGTTTTATGTAACTTCGTTGAACTTTAAAATTACAATAATGCAATCGACTATATTGTCCAATGCAATAGTAACTACGTTGGACTTTAACTACGTTTTAAGTAACTATGTTGGACTTTAAAATTTGTTTTTTTTTCTTTTTTTTTTCAATCTATAGAATATTTAAATGGGTAGGGGAAACCTATAGTCAATTTGAAGTCACAATTATAATAAGGTCATATCTCCTAGGCCTTGTTTGTTTCAAGGAAATTGTTTTCCGGAAAAGATTTTTTGCATTTTCCGGTGTTTGGTGCGTGGAAATCATTTTCCAAAAATTGTTTTCCGCATTTTCAGGTGTTTGGTGCATGCATAAGATTTTTCAATGGAAAATTATTTCCAATCACACTTATTTTGAGGAACAAAATGCCGAAAAAACCACTTTCCGATTAAAATTTCGTAAGTCATTTTTCAGACCACTAAACACACACACCCATGCATGCACACACGTGCGCGCGCACCCCGAAACACACACACACAAAAACACACGTGTGCGCATGCACACACACACACACACACAAATGCCCCTCCCCCCCCCCAACATACACACACATGCCCGTCACCCCCACCCACACCCACACACCCACTACACACAGATACACTAACACACACACGCCCCTCACCCCAACACACCCATACCCACACCTAGCCACACCCATCCATTACCTATGCACACATACACACACCCCTCCCACTCACCCACAAACACAACAATGCCCAAACAATGAAAAACACATCCTTTTTTTGTATAAATATTTGTATCATTGCACGACACCCAAACAACAAATATGAAATTCTTGAAAATGTTTCTGGAAAGCATATTCTGGAAAGCGTTTTCCGTGAAGCATTTTTCCTGAAACAAACAGGTCCCTAGTTTAGTTGCAAAGTGAAGGAATGATAGAGACATTACAATCTGATTTCGAAGGGTCCTTCATTCTTTGAAGCATTGCCTAATTGTCCGTTGTATGAGTATAAGATAGCACCTAAAGCTTCATGAATTCAAATGCGTATTAGATAATGTACTACTAATGTCAGTTATCATCAAAACTAAATATAAACCTAGGTTAAATGATAGAAGGGCTAACAATTTCTCTCTGTTTTTATGATGACAAACATTAATCCAGTATCATGAGGTATATATGAAAATAATCGCCATAACACATGGTCATCTTATTTTTTGAACAATATATATCATGAGGGATTATAGGTAACCAAAATGTAGTCATGAGGGCAATAAACTCCCTCTATCTTGAGCAATATGCACATATTTCTTCAATAATAACTCGACATTACAAGTACACCCCAATCCTACAAGTAAGAGAATCGATAGCATTTTTCTCGCTTTTGACATCATTAAAAAGACCAAGGGGTGTGCTTTAGTGAAAGTGAGGTATATATATATATATATATATATATATATATATATATATATATATATATATATATATATATATATATAGCCAACAAGGGCATCCAAATAAGCAAGTTCAAGTACTCGAATAACCATTGAGAGGTGTATCAAGCAGACAATATCTAAAGCGGAGAAGATAAAATGAAGCAAAGAGAACAGGAAAAGAAAACATAGAGTTAAGCCAACTGTGCACCCAATAGAAGAGAATTAAAGTGCTTAAGGGTATAAGACTACTAAAAGAATCCATCACAAAGTTAAACACACATAACTAAGTAAGGGTACAAGACTACTAAAAAAGCATCCGTGATAAAGTTAAAGTGCATAAAAGAGTTTAAAATCATAAGAACAAGAATAGATCTACGTCCATAGTTCTAGGACTCTCGTAGAATAGGGGTAGGGGTGTAACAAATCTTCGTCAGGACACTGGATTCCTTAATAAGGTTCCATGCAAGCAAGGGAGTAGCCAGACTAAACTAATAATGAACAAGGTTCATCTGGCTAAAGTTGTCATCCATGGGCCCAATGTTGGCATTCATCTGATATTGCATCATATCCAATTAAGCAAGTACAGCCTCATACCCGTAGGCATAAGAACTAGAGACTGCCTATCTTGTGAGTCCTTGGCATAGTCGCTGAGGTGGATCACGATCAACCCTGACATTGGCATCCTCTTTCTGTACATAATCATCATCATCTTCATCGTCCAAATCTAACTTAGCATCCATGTCAGGCTCAAATGGGAATCAGTCACGTGGATCTGAATGACACTTCCTATAAAGGGTAATATTTATGTATTTGATGCCAATTTATCTCAATGAGCTAACCATGAAGGGGTATTTCTAAGGCATGAAACACGCGGTTTAGTAAGAAGCCATAGGGTATAGTTATCGGTGGATGCAACACATTCCAAGTCATGGTCATCATAATGTAACGAGAAGTATTGACCAAGTTATGAGAGATAAATAATGTCAAGAGCTGGACGTCTAGATGAGACACATATGAGAAATACTGCCAGCTCTAAGGATAACATTTTAAATGATGACATGGTGGATGAGTCTAAAGAGGGAAAGGAGGTTGTGAAGGCTAGGCTTAGTGGTAGCCCTTACATGACGGTGATGGAGAGTGTGTTGGAGATGTTGCTCAAATGAGAAAGGTCCATCGAACTATTATGATTAACCCATTAGATGAAGCATCTTAAAATTAAACTTAAACTCACTATTAGAGAGCCCTGAAATAGAAGTAAGGCACGACTCACGAAAAGAGATATGACCCCCAAAAAAGATGAAGGAGAGCCTTCACGAATTACGAGACATGTGCCATACCAAATTTGCATAAAATAAACCAACACAGTTAGGGTTGTAAAGGATGGTGTCGAAGCCATTGATTCGTCTAAGTGACATGCCTCAAGATGACTATGTACTTCTTTAACCCTAAGAAACGGAGTATTTAAACACAAACGTTTGACCAGAGGGGAAAAGAGTTATCGTAGAGAAGAGGTCTAAGGCCTCTCGGTTTCAATAGCACTGGTGATCTAATTCCACTAGATTAGCCTTGTCTTACGTTGAAAACCTTGTCTTTTCCATCTGTCTAGTGGTAATTATCTAAATGTGGAGATACCAATCCATACGTGTTCTTAGTGGTTCTCTTATAGACTACATTGACTGTTCAACATTTTCATCTTCTAATACAACAAAAAGCTTTTTGGCCAAAAATATTTGTACTCAAAGAATATGCCCGTTTTGCAATGGAAGATTTCATTGTTAAAAGCCCATTTTTTATGGTGACTTACCCTTGCATGACCACCATAGCCCATCAGCTACATAATAACACAAATTTCTCCGCCACCGACCGAACCTCTACACAACTTAATACACCAACCATAAGAAATACTGTAGTATAAAAAACCTAACTAAATAGCGCATATTACCACTTAAAGCATCACCACCATCTAAATCTCAATCATCAGTCTAACGCCACCACCACCACAATTACTGTCACTATAATTAGCCTAGCAACAACACCATCATCACAGTCACACAATCACTACACCCATCATCACCTAAAACTGTCACCGTCACCTTTGTGCTAGACCCACCCCTTAAAAACCTTCATGCTCCAATGACTATAGAGGCAGCATCTACGACAGAGCCAAAAAGTTTCCTATTGAAGCAGTTGGTAAATTTGTGTCGTCGGATCATTTGACACATTCTAGGATGCGGCATTGAGGTTTTTTGTAATAGTGATTGTAATGGAAGAGCTTCCGCGGATGAAATATTTCCAGATTGTGACATTTATCTCCTTGTCAGTTGTTTATAGGTGACCGTTTCTGAAAAAAGGCCTTTTTATTGCAAAATTAAGGTGTTGATAGCAAAACTTGCCATGTTGCTAATGCCATTATGTTGGCATGTAAAAAAGTTTATTAGGTGTGCCCAATTGACGGTGGACACTTGGACAAAGGCCAGAAGATGGAAGTTAAGTTTAATGCTTCACTATTGCTGACGAGGTGACATTTTATGGTGGGATCAAATAATGATGAAGCAGTTTTATGACGGTTCAAGTTTCAGTGGAACGTGGGGCCATAGTGTTGGAAAGATTGACACGTGGACAATTCACATCAGAAGTAAGTTTCCAGGATCAGCACAAGTGTCGATAGGAAGATTGATAGCAATGGTTACAAGCAGTTTATGAATGGTTCCGATTGAAATCAAATTGAAAGATTGGAACAAGCGGTTCTTGGCAAAAGCTTAGATAAAAAGGAAGAAAGTATAGAAAGGACAAAATCAACATTTGACTCAAACAAATGACTTGATTTCAAGTCTTATTTTCTTTATTTTTCTAAACATCATGATTTATGCAGTGCTGTTACCTTCTATCTGTAGGGGTTTTCTATTTTTTTTTTCAATCGACTCATTGGTACAAGTTACCATTTATTATGGGCGCACAGTTAACTTGATTGTTCAATTAGTCAAGGTTTCCATTTTTTGGTCATTCTTTTTTCCTTGAAAGTTTCCCATTCTAGAGGAGTCTTTAGACAAGAGGCCGAAAAGAACACTACATTAATTGTAGTTTGCTATTGAGCACAAACATTGGCATGCCCAATAGGACCCTTTAATCTAAAAGGGAAGCATGCTTTGTACAAGAAATAATGTAAGGATCAATGGAGCCAATCATGGCACCGAAAACAATGTTGTTGACAACAATAGAGAAGCAAGAATTGTCTCTACCACTAATGGTTTGAACGAAGTCAATATTCCGCAAGAATTGTCCCTACCACTAATGGTTTGAATGAAGTCAATATTCCCAATGCAGGAAGTTCCAACAGTGTTAATACTATTGAAAGTATTGTACTAATACAGTAGTTGTGGTCGGTACCTTTAGTGCACTCGACATGAATGATTTGATGATGAATCAACCAGTGGATCAGGTTAACTCTTCGACTCATGTACTTACTAATATGGTTCCTCAAATGATGACCGCACTAAAAAACCAAGCATTGGCCTCTAATAAGGTCATGAATAATTAAGAACAGCTGACTTTCAGACTTATGGAGGAAATGAAAAAAATGGCCGAGGAAAGAAACTCCTCTGGGCATAACTTAATGAACGATTTGTCAGAGGATATCCAACGATAGACCTCATCTATCGCCAAGATGGTGGACAGGAAATCATAAAAAGAGAAATCTCCCCTTTATGATGAAACGATAGAGGCATATATTTCCCTTCTGAGATTGGAAAATGCCATAAGACAGCCTAATGGCATGAGTTCAAACCACCTTAACAAGTCAGGATGTTTTATCCCTAATCCTATCGCCAGTGGTGATCCTAGTCCTAGCAAAAGAAAATTGGTAAAGGTTAATGGATCTAAAGGGCCTGTAACTTGGTCTAATAAAATAAAAGTATCTAGGAACGAAAATGGTAAGATTGGACAAGGCATCGATAATGCCTATACTCCTCCACACTGGAGAAGAGTGGAAGAGCACACTCGATTCAAGAATCCAATGTTCAAAGAAAACATTAGATTGATCAAGCCAAGTGGCTTTGAGGATAGAGAAGCGATGGGATTGAAATAAGAGTGCAGCCATAGCATGAGTTCAATCATATGGGTGTTGGAGAAGGATATAGGCCAATTGATAAGCCAATCTATAGAAAACCATACCCTGCAGATCAGATGGAAATCCCCAAAGGGATAAAAATACATGAGTTTAGCCTCTTTCACGGAGAAGATAACCAGCCGACGATAGAACATATAGCTCGATTCACCTTCCAATATAGAGAACTTGGCCGTAATGAATGGGTGAAATTAAAATGGTTTCAGTATTTGTTCACGGGGGTGGCATTCTCATGGTTTACCAAATTTTTTCCTAACTCTGTATTTTCCAAGAATGATATGGAAGATTTATTCCATGCCCAGTTCTTTAAGATGGAGCCAAAAATTTCTTTGGCAGATTTTGCTAGGTTAAAGCAATCAATAGGGAAAATGCTAAACAATTTTTAGAAAGGCTCAAAACATCCAAAAACAAATGTCACTTTCTGCTGCCAGAGTCTGAGTTAGCAAACTTGGCTTTAAATGGGTTAGAGTTGGAAATCCAAAAATGTTTGAGGGGATGGAATTCAGGAATGTCTTTGAGCTTTCCTTTCGGGTGACTAGATATGAGACACTGTTAAGGGAAGAACAAGTGAGGAAAATTTATCGATGGGAATTATTTTTATGATCCTGTTGATCTAGAAACTGATGTAGCAAAAATGGTAAACAAGAAAACTATAGTATGCGAATCTTTGGTAAAAGCCAAAAGTCCCATCGATCTACCATCTAAGCAGCCAAACATGGACAATCCATCACCCTTGATAAGGAAGTATTCATTCGACATCAATTTAGCTATTATCTGTTGAAAATAAACTTCATTTGTTTGCAAAATCCCCTCAGAACCCCAAAGGACAAAAGAGCAAACTTCATTCATTTAAAAATTATGTTGTTTTTCGCAATACCATGCAGGACCAAATAGAATTCGAGATGATCAAGTTGTAGAGAAAGACAAAGATGTGATGGAGGTTGATAATAATCCATTCCCAAAAATGGCTGTAGATATCAACATGGCATCCATCGGCTATGGTCCTACAAATGAAGTAAGTGATGATAACAGTTCTAAACAGGGTAATAGGAAGCCGATGGAAAGACACATGAATAATGGAGTGAAAGATAAAGGAAAAATATTGTGGGTTGATAAAGAAGAGTATAGTTCCAGTAAGAACAGTGTGTTCTTAAGACTTGGAACTTCGGTGTCGAAGATTCAACCAATTGATAGGCCAGAATGCCAGAGTTGTGGCTCATTGGTTGAATGATTGAAACAAATGTGGCGACGAGAAAAGAAGGTGGAGAAGGCAATCCCGTAAAGAAGGACACATGAAATTCACAGTCGAAACCAAAAAAAGGCAAAAGAAGTTTTTTCACCAAAAGCAGAATATTGGCAGCCACATTTGACATTAAGAGGGAGTATATCAAAGCACTTCTAAATTGAACCGTTCTAGAATAAATAAGATGGAGCTACGATTTGGACCTTTAGGCCCCCAGCCCATGTTCAAAGTTGATCACAATAGTAGCGGTACTGCATCGATTCATAAACAAGAACCAAAAATGATCAAACCGAAGATGCCAGAGAATAATCAATGGCACACAGTTGGACAACAGAAATTTTATCCTCCACGGGCCTATCAAAATTTGAGTAGGACCCAAAAGAGAAGAGTTAATAGGAAGTTTGCTGCCATTATGAGGCAAGAAATCCAAGGCAAGAAACACCAGTAAATCGCCAGAAATAGACGTGGATGAGAGAGGTCGATCAAAACAAAGTGCGTGAGAAGGTTCAGCAGAATTGCAGAGGAAAATTAAAGTCAAAGACATCGATTAAGACTCCTGATGGTTGGGACATGTCAAATACAATTGTAGAGCAATCAAGGATGAGTACGCCAGGTAGCTGAGTCAAAACGGTTATGAAGGAAATCGTGATTGATTGAAAGGAGGAAAACACCCAGAAATTCGACAAAATTAGAGCAAGAAGATGTTTATTTTTTGGAAACCACAAAGACACTATTGATTGCAATACGGATTTCAAGTCACCTATGATATTTGAAGCAAAAAAAAGGCAAACTTCATGTAATGAAGGTGATGTGGAAGAAGGAAAGTTTTCAGTATTGGATAACTCTGTGGTGGAAGTAAAAGCAGATAAGCCTAAACATAGCTCATGTGTGGAATTCAAAAATAAAGGACTTATCATCAATCAAGGGAACTGAGTCATCTTGACTAGGGCAGATAACATCAAAAGCCTTTGTTTATCAAAAGTCTGATGGATGGCAACCTGTGGCAAGAGTACTGGTCGATAATCACGCAACAGTTAATATTTTGCCCACTTGTACGTTAGAAAGACGAGAAGGATTTGATCCTTTTGGAGATTACAATGCATAACTTTCCAGGAAGGGTATCTAGGCCCAAAGGAGTGGTGCCCATTGAATTAACAGTTCGAAAGGAAACAAAGATGTCACCCTTCTTTGTGATCGATTCTTCGTCTACTTTCAATGCCCTACTCAGTAGAGACTAGATTCATGTGAAAGGATGCATACCTTCTTCTCTCCATTAGGTTTTAACATTCTGGAGGGGAAATGACTTCAGGAAGAAGGTTGCAGAGTTCGTTTGGGCGGATGATAAGTCATTCTTGTCTAATTCTAATTGTATTGAAGCATGTTTCTATCATCAGGTGTAGAGCCTTTAGAGCTTTTAGATCAAGAGTTGTCGATGTGTGGGTAGAAACTTGGTTGGTAAAGTCAGCAATTGATCAGATTCAAACAAATAAAGATGAGATAATCATGTTTCATAGCAGTAGGCATGTTTCACGTGAAATCAAAGAGTTTCTAATGAATAGGCACCCAACAAAAAGTTGGAACAAAGAGGAAAAGGAGGGAGAGCCTTTTTGTTCAAAATAGTGGAGGAGTTGACGATGTTAGAGGATTAAGGATACGACAAACAATGTTTGAAGGTTCAGATATTGGGATGAGTAAAAAAGAAGCAAGACAAGATGCTGAGAAATCTATATTCCAGTGTATGCTCTGGAGCGTAAGATCAAAAGTTTGTCCACAATTGATTGGGCAGAATGTGTGATAGACGATGACCAAGATTGGTCGGAAGGAATTAAGTTGAAAAAATTAAGATTAGCCCTAGCAAAATTAGATGACCTAAAAGTGGAAGTTCAAGACCCATTCATAAAGGTCAATTTAGGAAGGCTCGATTGCCAACCGATGTGCATTAAGAAATAACAACGTTGGTAACAGATTATAAAGATTGTTTTGCTTTGAATTACAAAGAGATGTCAGGCCTAGACAGAAGGCTTGTTGAACACATGCTTCCAATCAAACAAGGTTTCAAACCTTTCATTTAAGCCCCTCGAAAGATGTTGACAAAAGTAACCCTATTGGTCAAAGAGGAGATCGAGAGGTTAGTCAAGGCAAACTTCATCAGGCTTGCAAGGTATGTTGAATAGTTATCAAGTATTGTTCCTGTCCTAAAAAAGAATGGTAAGTTGCGAGTTTGCATTGATTTTGGAAACTTTAACATTGCCACTCCGAAGGACCAATATGTGATGCCTGTAGTAGATTTACTAGTTGATTCAACGTCAAAACATGCAGTTGTGTCATACATGGATGGTAATACTGGTTATAATCACATATTTATTTATCAATATGATGTTCATAAAGCTGGATTTAGATCTTCAAGATCGATATGAATGTTTGAATGGGTAGTAATGCTTTTTGGCTTAAAAAATGTTGGGTCCATTTACCAAAGGGCCAGGAATTTAATTGTCATGATATGATTGGAAATTTTTTAGAAGTATATATTGATGATGTGGTCGTCAAATCGGGTGATCACCAAGAACATTTGCGGCATTTAAAGGACGCTTTCGCTAGAATGAGGCAGCATGGGGTGAAAATGAATCCATAAAAGTGTGCCTTTGGTGTAACTATAGGAAAGTTTTTGATATTCTCAGTCCATCAAAAGGGAACTGAAATCGGTAAGAATAAAGCAAAGGCCATAGTTAATGCTAAACCTCCTTCTAATAAAAAAGAGCTCCTTAGCGTTTCTTTGGCCAAGTTAATTTTTTACGTCCATTTATTGCTAATTTGGTAGAACAAACTAAAAGTTTCTCAACTTTGTTACTACTAAGAGGGGATTCGAAGTATCGATGGGAACCAGAACACCAACAAGCTTTTCAAGTGATCAAATATTTGATCAAGCCCAATTATAATGCCACAAAGGGCTAGGAAACCATCGAAGCAGTATATATCAGCAGCGGATTGTTTGCTTAGTAACTTATTATCCCAGGAAAGTAGTCAAGGCTATGAAGAGTCGATTCACTACTTTAGTAAAAGTTTGAATGTGACAGAACAAAAGTACTTTGATGTGGAGAAGTTATGTTTATCTTTATATTCTATGGGACTACTTTCCCTCTATGGGAAGGTATTGAGCCAATCAATAAAGCAACATTGCACTAGCCTAAGGGGCTAGAGCTACACAATATGAATACACGACCAAATGCTGTTGCAAAGTAGAATGGTCGAAAAAATTGTCATAATAGAAAAATTCATATAATGTCAAGGTACATAGGTAAAAGAAAATGTCAACTAAATTATAAAACATAACTAATACGTAAACATAGATCAAAACATCTTCCACTGATCTTCTACCTGAGAGATAACTCAATCAGCGAAGGCAATCTGTGATGTCTCCCTTGAGCGATTATACAAGGGCTTGGCCAGAGTAGTAGCTTTGTGATAGACAGTGTTCTTCTTTTGTCTTAGGATATCTTCCTTTTGCTTGAGCTCCACTATTCTCATTTTCAGGGCATTGATTTCTGCAACCACTTGTTGGAGTCACTCGAGAGATTTTTGCATAGCAGTTACTTTTCTTGAACCTGTTGAGATACATTATAAATTTCTCTCTCTGCTTCTGCTGTCTATGCCTTGATGTTCATGCCCTGATCCCACAAAGATAACATGAAAACTATCTGTGGCTTCATATTGACCATAGTTCTATTTGGGTCTCCGATAGTAAAAATAGATCGTCAGCAAGGACATCAATCGACCCATTTACTCTAGAAGATAGTGCTTAGTCGGTGGAAGTGCTGGTGAGGTCATGAGCTATTAACTCCCTGAAACAAGCCAATGCAGCCTCAATAGCTCAATTATATGGGGGCACAGCCAAGGAAGTAGTAGCCGTAGTAGATGGAGACGAAGGTGCATCAAGAGCTTGGATAGCCTTGCAGTTGTTGAAATTTCAAGTCAATATCATCCATAATCGGCTGAGAAGTTAGAGTCAATTGATAAGGCTTAAAGTGAGGAAACACAGACCGTTGGGGGGGGGGGGACAGGAATCGCCTAATAAGATTCAACATGTGAAGACAAAAAGCTGATGATTGAAGTGTTTGTTGCAGCATGAAGAGAATATCCTTCATCGAAAAACCAAAAGGCAAAATTTGTTCGACAAAGATGAGATCGGCATTACTAGCAGTGGTTCTAGGCATCTCTTCTGAAAGATCTTCAGAAATATTTGCAGTAGATAAAGGCCCAAACGTTTCCATTGGGAAAAACCTGGTGATGTTTGGATTGATCCCTGCCAGATTCGATGTCGCTATATATATCCTATGATACTGATTCATCCTTCAAAGTATGTGATGAGTAGGGTGAATAATTAAATATTATAAATGTACAGAGGCGACAGTTATTCCAAAAACAAAGAAAGTTAATATGGGGATGTCAATAACCTGGTCAGCAGATACCCCAGCTTGTTTAACAGATACCCCAATGATTCTACCCAAGAATGAACCTAATGAAGCTTTAGTATCTTAGGTGGGATGCTCAGGTGAATCAGCAGTTTCAAAAGAGTCAGACTAATATGCTGATTGAGGTTCATTGGGTCGATCCCACTCTTGGGAAAGATTGATGAACAAAACATGCAAATTCTGTAAAAGCTGAAAGACTTATAACGTAATAAATCATGAATCAAATAATACGTAGATAATAAAAGGAACCTTTAAAGGCCTCATTCTGAGGCCGTAGTGAGTACTAGGGTCAAGAGTCTTTTGCCGTTTAGGAACGGCCGTCTTTTATGTTCGGCTCTGAGTGTTCACTACAGGCGATTCATTTCAAGGAACTACAGTTGTGATCTCCACAGCGGAAGTTTTAGTAGTAGATACATGTTCGTTAGATGGTGGTGGCAGAACAGTAGCAGGCAACTCAACCATCGAGGCTTTCCCCTTGTTGACCAAAGCTTTTGGTGCAGAATAGGAAGATGTTCCTTCACTTTGATTAGATGCACGGAGAGTTACTAAAACGGGAGATTGAGACGTAGCCGGTGTAGGCACTGATGTAACAGATGGGGCAATTGGTACGTCTGGAAGGACCATTTTTAGAGGAACCTTTGATAGGGTCCTTTAACATAGGATCAGCTGAATTGGAAGTTGGTTCCTTTGATGGTTTGGTTTTTCTTTTAACTTAAGGAGTAGTGTTTTCTTTCTCTACATCTTCTTCAATAGTTTTTGATGCCAAGTTTCTTGTATTGTCAACAGGTGCGTCCAATGCCAAGTTTCCTGTACAGACAATGGATGCATCAGTTAGAGCCTATTGACTTCTAGTTTTGCGCGACTGCATGGCATTAGCCATCAACTTTGGTTGTTGAGCTTTGACCATTAGTTCTCTCTTCACCCGAACTTTCTTGGGATCTTCCTCGATGACAACTTTTCTTTTTTCCTTTAGCAATTGGGGTTTGACTGGTCTCCTCACATGAGGAGAACGATTAAAATTATTCAAGCAAGCAATGTAAAGAAAACAAGGAGTAACAAATAAAACACTCACATGACTTGCCGCATTATCAATCAATATATTAATTATGTAGGTGGAGAGAGTGAAATTGGTATCAATCAAGTTGACTTAGTATAGCTCAGAAAATTCTTCATTCTGAACGCTTACATTAACTGATCGACATTTTGATCGATTTCTCTAAGATGGTTCACTGTCGCTTTATCTAGCCTTTTCTTAGGCTCCACTTGATAAAGAAAGGGGTAAGAATTCCTTGGATGAGTCAAAACTGATGAGCAAACTTGGAATGGGCAAACTTGGAAGGACTATATCTCCTGAAGCTACAAATGGCTGAAGAAGAATTACAGTTATGACTACCTATGTACAAATATCACCCACACAGAAAGCTAGACCAAACACTCCTGATAAATTATTGTCGTTAAGGTCCGAATTGGATGTTAAAAAGGAGGTTAAATCTAAGCAGGACCAAGAGATTGAACGAGGAAAGGTTAGGGTCTCGGGATCTCAGAAAAGTCAAAAAAGAAACAGAAGCAGTATACAAATGTGTGATGACCAATTTCACCTAAAGATAGTCGATGGCTAAAAGTAAGGTATTGAGATGTATTTGGAAGGATTGTTAGCCCGAATTCAAAAATATAGGCTTGGAGCCATAGTTGAAAGAGCCAAAAAGGGCCACCTATACTGCAGTGAATCTTTTTATTAACTATAATATGCATCGACCTAAGATATTGCCTAAGACCGGGGGCAAGGGCATACTCATTTTTTTTAGCTAAGGCAATGGCTAGGTTAATGCATTCTTTGGTGAGTGACATGCTTGCCACATAGAATACGTACCTTGACAGCCATACCATAAGGAGATAGCCATTCGGTGATATTTGGCTCATTCGTACGTTTGCCACCCTTATACCGTCAATTGAAGGTTTTCATATACTTTGGGGGTCCAGAAGAGAAAGGTTCAAAAACAATACCAGTAGGATTATGGTTGACTAGTGTGATACCCCGAAAAATACCAAAAATTTATCTAACCGCGAGTTTGATTAATTAAGGGGTGCTATTTCTATTAAATAGCAACATGCTAGTGATAATTAAGTGTTAAGAAGCTAAATAGGGGGTTAGTGTGGCCTTAGGGGTTAAAATGAAATCTTGGAAAGCTAAAGGGGTAAAAGTGTAATTTTGAAAAATATGATGAACGGGATGCATATTTTTTATTAAGTAGCATCATTTTGATGATAATGAGGTGTTAGGGGGCTAAAGGAGGGGTTATGGTGATTTTGGGATCAAATTGTAATTTTTCAAAGTCGATGGGGGGTTAAAATGCAATTTTGGAAACTTGAGGGACTAAATTGCAAATTGTTGAAAGTTGTAAAAGGTGTCACAATTGAGAGAATTCAGCTGAGTCGTGGCCACCTCCTGATTGGAATTGGGTTGACTAAGTGTTGGGAAATACTAAAATAAAGGAGGATAAGATTAATGAAGTGGAAATATAAAAGAAAAAGTTTAGGCTAGAAAATGGAAATAATGGAAACTGAAGAACAACTCGTGAACAGTACATCAAGAAACAGCTGGGAGAAAAAAAGGAAGAAAAAGAAACGGGGAAGAAGGAAAAAGAGAGGGGAAGGAAGAAAAAAATGGGGAGAAACCCTAAATCCATCATGGTATGATTTTGAACCCTAATTCTTGAACCCTAATGATTCAATATTGGTTCAACTCAGCTGAATATACATGGTATATATATGTGTGTGTGTTCTTCGGGTTTGTTAGTGGGTATGATTGTGTTTAATTGAATGAATTAGATGTATAAAAGTGTGTTCGAGGCATGGTTGAATGAATTGCGATGAGTTTAAGTGATTTAAGATGAGTTATGGAGGAGATTCATGTGCGATTGAAATAGAAACCAGGCGTGTGAAGGCTGAAGGCTGAGGAAGATGAGTGTGTGTGCGTGAAGGTGAAGTAGTGTGTGTGTTGATGTGAATAGTGACTGTTTTTGTCACTAAAGGTGCAAATTTATAACCAGGTTTTAATTCAAATTTTTAAAAATAGTTACGGTAATATTTAGCCAAAGTGCAAAACATAGACCCCAGTTATTTTTAGGAGACCAACATTCTGGAAACATTTCAGATTTTTCTGAGGTTGGGAAGAGGGTGAATGGACGCGGGAAGAGAAAAATTACTTTTTTTAACTGTTACATCCTTAAAATTACTTTTTGATATGAATATAAAAATTTATATATCTAAAAAAACGAAAATAACATATTAGATTTAGAAGAGAAAAAAATGACAATACATTATCGTAATCGATATAAAGATTAATCAACATAATATGTAGCTTTTAGAATCATTTTCGTAAAATAAAAAAGTGACTTTGTCTTTTAGGTGAGACTAGGTATCAACTAATGAATGTATCATTATTATTAATTAAAATTGCAATGTTGATGAAGCTTATTCGTAAATCTGACAGTTGAAAAGGATTTAAGGCTATATACTAAACATGTCATTGTATCTAAAGGTTGTGATCCCTATTTTTTAGTTTACTCAATTTTGTAGAAAATATATGACGGCTATATTAGGAAGCCTTATATAATCTGGAAACAAATTCTGAAACTCTAAATATACTAATTTTTTAAGATTTGATTTTAACTATCGTGCTCTTAAAACCAACTCTCTGATACAAAGATAAAAAATATATATATGTATCCAGAAAATAAAAAATAACATATGATTCAAGAGGAAAAAAAACTGTGGTAGTTAATTTAAGTTTACTCTAATTCAATAAATTTTATGTATTCGCACATAACATAATCACTGCAAAAAATGATCTATATATTATAGAAATTTGATAATCAAATTGCTGGACAATTTGTTGCTTCAATAAGGCCACATGATCAACAAAATGAATATATAAGCACATATGAGATTTTAAAAAGAAATCACATATATTCATTTTGTTGATCGTGTGACCTTATTGTAAGATATAGGAGATTTTAAAAAGAAATCACATATATACTAGAAAAAATAATGTACAATTAAATCAAATATTTCTTAATTACTATGTTTGAGAACATTTAAAACCTTTAAGATACAAAAATATGGCATCTAATCGCATTATGTTCTCAATGTGAAATAAAATTATTAACATTATAAGTGTTTTTAAAAGTGTCAGATATTATATTGGATGGATTGATAAGTTAATTTTCTTATAACTAAGCTTTATATGATTAAAAAACTAATTCTAGATATTCTAAACTCTAACTAGTTAGTGAACTAACTTATTAAGGACTTAATTTTTACTGTTGTGTCCTTAATACCACACTCTAATATGAACATAGAATTCATGTAACATCCCGGAATTTCCGGAACGTTAACACTCGCTCGATCAGATACACTCAGACAATTACGACCTCAAACTCAAGCAATTTAGAACCATCAGTCCGTCAGAGCAACTAAACCGTTGAGTAAAATAATACTCTTAGCGTACAATTATACTTGAAACATCAAATCTAAGCTAACAATTCTAAATAACAATAATGGCCCACGCAGGGGTTCTAAAGGCTAATACTGAAACTTAAGTTCTCTTTCTCTCGGCTCAGATCTAGTCCACACCCAATGCGATCTATTGTTGGTTTTCACCTGCGGAAAGGAAGTCAAAGGGGAGTGAGCTTTTGAGAGCTCAGTAAGGTCGCTCAAAGATAGAAACTACGAAACAATTACAGATGCAGTTCATAGATTTTCAAAAAAAGAATCATAACTAGTTTCATCAGATATCAATACGATTTTCAGATACGATACAAACAATCACAGATAATATTGAACATGAGCAATTGCAAAGCCACACAGGCCATGCAGGGTAATCACTTAGCAAAGCCACAAAGGCGATGCTCATTAACACTTTACACCGACTAGTCCATCAAGGCACTAGCCCACACCAATACACCGGCTAGTCCATCAAGGTACTAGCCCACACCAATATCCTCCACTATACACCAACTCCCGCCAAACACACCAATGCAAACTCTCATGTCAATATGAAGAATGAGAACAAAGGATAATACAATTCTTAAATCGATGCACAATGAGAAATAAACACAGTGCATCGAATATGATTTCCAATAAACGCTTAAGGCTCAAGATAGGTTTTTAAGGCAAACAATGCGACTTAATCAAAATAACAGAATCCAAAAGAATAGCGATAACAATTCAAAGAAATATTCGAGGACAAATAGAGAAAACTGGGTTTCATAAGAAATCCCTTACCTCGATCCACGCTATGCAATGTTAATTGACATCAATCCAAAAGTCGTTGAATTAACCTAAATTGGCAAATTCATTTATTAGAAAAATAATCTACACTACTATACTATAAACCCTATTATCAACTACCCAAACGGCGGGCACTTCTAACCCCAGAATGACGCAACTCAAAACGGTTCCCGCGCATGGCCAACCTAGCCGAAAACACTGTACGCTCTTTAATGCGTAATGAAATCCCAAAATTCGTAATAAATTACAATAAAACACTTTCGTAGCTTAAAACATTGTAGATAGTCAAAATATGAATTTTCTAAAATTTTTGAATATTTTTGAATTAAAAATAATTTCTTTAAATACACTAAAAACCCATAAATTGCCAAAATTTCTTTTAGCTGAAAATAAAGTCCCATAATTTTTGTAACAGCTTTAAAATATGTATAAAAGTTATAGAAATTTAAATCAGAAATTAAAAGGTATTAAAACTATTTTTAAACTATTCGTTTTGCTAAAACCAATGCGATACGGAAACCATAGAAAATAAACTCCAAAAATTATCAAATTCAAACTGAGTCTTATTCATATCATAAGAAAATTACTCTAATTTTTCTCTGACCATTTTCTGGGTTTAAGGGCTCCAAAGAATTTTTATATGTCTGAAATTGCAGAAAATATAGTAAATACATACGATATCAGAAAAATATGAAATTTTCACAGAAATTATAATATTGCACTAAGAATCATCCTGTAAATTTTCAGAATTTTTGGACAAGCGTACAGTACCCAACAGCCAAGAGGTACAACTGTGCAAGCACAGTGTACTGTTCACGCATAACATATCTACTGCTCATTATCTTCTTTTCTTGTCCAAACCCAGAGTACAAGGTTACTGTTCACGCAGCTTCTCCTCCTCTTATCCCTTCTCACAAACCCACTTCACACGTACACATTTCCCACAATACACTCTTCACTTTCTTTCCAAAAGAGATACAGCAACATTTCTAAGTGCCATTGCAGGCCCTTTTTCATCCCTTCCTTCCATTGCACACACGCTACATGCACATATACAACACACATACAAAGGCCGCTCCACTCACACACACAGCTGGGCAAAACACTTACACCTAAACTGCCAACCATCTTCTCCCTCGTAAGCTCACTCACATACAGCACACATACACACACGGCGCTCACACATACATACACACGTTTACAAATCACTCAACCACATGCAAATATACACACACACCGCGCCCCACTTTGCACACATTCAGATTCACTCCAAGCATGCAAATATATTGTATACACACACCACACATGCACACATTATATATGTATATATACAGATGCCATGGCTAATGCCTTAAAGCCCTCCTAAACCTTTGCCTGCCTTTTTGTGATCAATTTCACCCATCAACCTAGACTGAATACATCTGAACCACTCCACGTACTCACAGCCAATCACAACATGTTGTACACTTCGAAATACAAAAAAAATCAGATTCTTCAGCCACAAGACCCACCAACTGCTGCACACCAAAACCCATTTCACCCACATACACATACAAGCCCACTTTGCAGCCTCTCTTTTAGGTGAATCCTTCTTGTAACCATTGTTCTTTGGTCTGACAACTTAGAGACTCCATGATAGAAGATGAGGTAACATTTTTCGTACCCTAGGCATGAATCTCAATTTTCTTCAGGAAAGGCCTCCTTGGCCTTGAAACAGATAGACATTTCTTAAAGCCAACGCAAGTAGCAACAGCTATTCTAATAACAGATACTCGTTCTTGGGGTTTGCTGTGACACACCAGATAAACAAGCATTATCTACTCCTATTTATTTCACTTCAAACACCTACACAAGAAACACACACCTCTCACGCATAAACCACCATTCATTCCCAAAGCCATTCTCCTCTAACAGAAAATAGAACACCTGCTAACGGCCGCACACCCCACCATAGCCGCTCTACACTCGCGGCTGAATTAACAAACCCATATTCCTTTCCTCACACTTATAGATTTATACTCATACACTATACACTACACCTCCCTTTCACTACTTTGCACACGCAGGTACACCGCCCCCACATCACAGCTCTCTAAACACACTAAAAAACTGTAAACTAAGAGCAAAAATAAGAGGGATGGATGCTTACAGAAATCAAGAACTCAAATTCGCCGGATTCGCACGCCCTTTCTCACGAGTCCACAGACTTCTCTTCTTCCTTTCTTTCCCTTCTCTCTCTCTACCGAATTCTGAAGAACAAGATGGGGGCTGCTCTCTAGTACGTGGGTTATGTATATAAAACCCTAAAAGCATAATTACCAAAACCCTCCTTAAGATTTCGTTAGTCATTCAAATTTTTCACCCAAACTTTCTACTATTACGAAATGGCCCAAATTATTGTTGACTATAATGTATATGTACGGACTATAATGTATGTGTACGGAAAATTCTTAAAGGGTTGTTACCTAACCCCGATTCACTAATAGCCGCTAAAAATCGTTAAGCAGAAATATGAATGCTAACCAAAATTTTCGTCGCTAAAAATTTTAAATAAATTGGACAAATTGTCGGGGTGTTACAATTCATACATCAAAACAAATGAAAATTACATATTAGATTTAGAAGGAAAAAAATGATGGTACAATTGAGATTTAAAAAATTAAAATAGTATAATAATTGATTCATATTAAATTTTTTTATTATATGCATACCGTAATCGGTGTAAGAATTTTTCAATTTAATGTATAGTTTTTTGAGTCCATTTAGTAAAATAAAAAAATTTGTGGTATTTTTCGGGTAGGAGTACACCGCCAACAAATAAATATGTAATTCTTATTAATTAAAATTATAATAATGATAAAGCTTAATAATAAATCTGATAGTTGAAAATGATTTTAGATTATATAGTAAACATTGTTAGTGTATCTAAAGTATGCAAATATTATTTTAGATGTGATCCCTTTTTTTAGGTTAATATAAGTTTGTAGAAACTAGATGAGGCTATATAAGAAAGCCTTATATAATTTAAAAATTAATTCTAAAACTCTAAATATATTAATAGACATGGATCCAATTTTGACTATCATGTTCTTAAATCTAAATCTCTCATATGAAGATAAAAAATCATGTAAATAGAACACAAAAATAACATATGAGATTTAGAAGAAAAAAATTATGTTATAGTTAATATATATTTATTAGATACTACAATTTAATAAGTGTATGCATGTTTATGCATTTCATAATCATTGTAAAAATTATCTATATAAAATCTAAGATCAATAACACCAAATTATAAGATAATTTTTTGCTTTGATAAAACTGCACAATTTACGCAGAAATCACATATATATTAGAAGAAAAAGTACAATTCAATAAAATAATTCTTGATTATTATATATCAGAATATTTAAAATCTTTAAGATGCAAAAAGACATCCATGTAATTCTACAAAACCAACAATTAACCAGTTCGTTTTTACATAGGGCCCTTACGATCAATAAAACCAACAATTTTTTCATGAAAAATAAGGCTAATTAATTGGTAAATCCTAGACAAGTTATAAGCATTAAAATTTAATTATGATTATAATGGAATTGATTGCAACTATGAGTGGTGATAATTGTGCGAATTTAATAACAAGTGGTTGATTTACACTCGCCCTATAATATTAGCCTAATATGATAATATTTGTTATCCTTTGCAAGCTCAACTCATTATAGTTACAGGTATAACCCACCATATTTTGGATATAAATGTTATATTATGTTGTGATAAGACAAGTGTAATTCATGAGAAAATATAGTTTAATGCATATAGTAGACGTATAAACTATAACTTAGAGACAAATAATAGCAATAGAAGATGTGAAAAATAAATCAATACACCAAAATAAGGACATGTTATCTTGATTAATTGAGTTTTCTCACTACTAGCATCTTACAAGAATTAAATAAAAACTATGTGGTCATTCTATTAAAATTTATTTTCGCAAAAAAGTGATAATTTATTTGAAGGTGATAAGGTGTATACATACATCCTATTAAATTTGAAATACAATTTTATTCCTTTTAAATTTTTACTTAATCGTTATAATAAACTCAAGAACATATGTAACACTTTAAAATCCCTCTAAAGTAAAAGATTAAATTCATATATAACATTTATAATTCAAAAGGAATACGTGATAACATCACTAATTTTTATTATAACTAAGTAGTATTCGCTATTTAACTATATAACACTAGCGCGACTATTCTACTACACTGGGTATTAAGCCAGTATTCATTTTAAATACGACTTGATAACTTAAAACAGAAGTTTAAAGAAGACAACTGTCTACCGGTCCACTGTATCACTATCTATATTGTGTCTATCTGCTTATAGTAATTAAGTTATAGGTAAAAACACATGTACATGCAAATATCTCATAATAATTGCATACATCGTAATCAAACAAACAATGCTATTTAATGATCGAAAGTTGGAGTAATACAGGTAAATTTTTTTTTTCGATATTTTACTTAAGTTTGTCGTAGTTAATTTATGTATTATGATTTTTCTTTATAACTAAATAAAATATTTTTTATACAGTGTCTTTTCTGTCTCACGATATGTGGTATGCAAAAATACACTTTTGAAACTTTATGATATACTGTATTCCATAAACTGATCCAAGTTTAGCTCGGGTTACTGGACAAGTTGATAAGTAAATTCCCTAACTCCTTCCTTTATTTTTTGGGAAAATTGCATAAAATACCCCTTTGGTTTGGGGTAGTTGCAAAAAAATCCCTGCTGTTACAAAAATTGTAAAAAGACACCGCAGCTTGCAAAAGTATTGCAACAGACAATTTTCGTAACAGAATGAAGAAAATATCTAAATTACCCTCTATATATACTGTAACTGTAGGTCTTATGTTTTTTTTTGGGGGGGGGGGGGGGGTTTGAATGCCGCAGGATCTTCCCGACCGGTGACTGGTGTTCCCTCGACCCTCACCAGCAACCGGTGACCGGTGTTCCCTCGACCCTCACCGGCAACCGGTGACCGGTGTTCCCTCGACCCTTACCGGCGACCGGTGTTCTGCCTACAGCTCGACCCTCACAGGTGACCGGTGTTCCCTCCCTTTCTCCCTCTTATCCTCCTCTCCCCCTCTCCTCTTTCCCTTCCATCCCGTGCCCTTCATGTTGCCTCGTCGGTTTGCTTGCTCCGACCATAATTAGGGCTTGGGCTTGTGGTGATGAAGGGCCTTGATGGTGGTGGGCAAATGGCCAAGTCGCGATTGAGCTAGCAGCGGCAGAAAAGGATCCATGGTAAGTGGTCGGGGCTGGCGATGCAGATCAAGTTCGTGGTGGGTTCACGGTGGGGGAAATGGATCTAGCGGCAGTGGCAAAGGGTTAATTGGACGGTGGTGTCAGAAATGGGCGGTGACAGAAAGAGGGGATGGTGGTGGTGGATGGGGCCTGATGAGGGTGGCGGCTAGGGTTTTAGCTTGAGGGGGCTGAGGTGGTAGTGATTAGGCATAGCAGGTGGTTACGGCAGCGGCGATTGTGTTGAGGCGATGGTAGTGACAGCAATGGGTGGTGGTTAGGGTTTAGGATTTAGGGAAGGAAGAAGAAATAAAGGGCATTTTTGTCATTTCGTTAAGTTAATCTCTACCAAAAGCACTTTTAGGAGCGTGAACCTCACATGCCGTTAGAGGTGTCAAATGGGCCGGGCGGCCCGCGGGCTGGCCCAGCCTGGCCCTTTTTTGGCCCGGCCCGGCCCGACCCTTTTTTGGGCCCGGACTAGCCCTAACCCTTAGGGCTTGGGCCAGGGCCAGGGCCAGGCCTAACTTTTTGAGAAACAGGGCCGGGCCCTGCCCGGCCCTCTTTTGGCCCAAAAAATGGCCTTTTCAGTTTTTTTTAAACTAAGGTGTATTTGCTTGCCTTCTATGACTAAAATGTAGAATAAATCTATTACTTTTAGATCATTAGTGAGAATAACTAAGGTGTATTTGTTATTTTGAATAACAAAAAAAAAAAATTGGGGCGAGGCCCGGCCCATGCCCGGCCCTATATGTTGGGCCTAGGGCCTGGGCTTGGATTGGGCCCAGATTTCCTTCATTCTGGCCCGCCCGGCCCGGTTTTCTGGAGGCCCGATGGGCTTGGGCTGGGCCAGCCCAAGCCCGGCCCATTTGACACCTCTACATGCCATGAGTTTGAACGGTTTTTTTGACGATTGCAATACTTTTGCAAGCTACGACGTCTTTTTGCAATTTTCGTAACTATATGGATTTTTTTGCAATTACACCAAACCATAGGGGTATTTATGCAATTTTCCCTTAATTTTTTTTGGCTTTTTGGATACCCAACTTTTTGGTTACCTTTTGCAACCAAACGTGGCCGTCTGCTACTCGATTTAGATTCCTAATATGGATGGTAGACAATTTTCTAAAGTAGCTTGACTAAAGACTTCATAGTCATACTAAACGTGGCCTTTCTACATCCATGGGTCTCCCAACTTACAGCTTTTAGGTAGCCAATTCCGATGGTTGTCGCGTTCATGATCTCGTTTGACCCACTACTTTTTCTAAATGCAAGGGACTACCAATTTCTTAGGACCCCCTACTCAAGTAAATAACATGGATCTACCATTTCCTTTAAGACGTTTGCATTATTGGAACCTTGGAGGCCAGTTTGGACACTATACTGTGGTTTATTTCTCGTTTGGGCGCGAAACTTGTCAGAAAAGAATTCATTTTTAGAAATGACTTTCCATGCACGTATTCTACATAACTCGGATCATGTACATGCAGATTATCACTTCTCAACTTAACTTTATGGGAAAGAAAATAAACGAAAGGGCGAGGTGGGATAAATGGTGGCAACTTGGCTTTTAGTAAAGACAGTCCACCATCGATTTTCTTAAAGAAAATGGATTGTGATCTTAAAAAAGAATGTCATCCTAAGATACTACTTCGGAGGAGAAGCTACAATCCTAATGAAAAGATCTACAGACTGGAAGCACTGAGATAGTAATAAATATACAATTAGTAACACAAAAAGGTCTCTTAGGAGGTTTCTAGGCTGTTGGATCTGAATCACAGGGATCCCGAGATGCACTTTACGATCCAATTGCCTTTGCCTTTTCTTTTTGACGTTTCTTATTGAAAATTTTGGCACATGGGTGGCTTCTCTTGTGGAATGCATATCTAGTCTAGGTTTTGGGGGTTCTGTGCCTCAGAAAGTATGGACAGTTCTATATCATTGTTTATAAAATAAAACATCAAACTAGCTCACTGCCAAGATCATGCAACGTATGCATATTTGAGTCACTCTATTTCTGATTCTTGCATAGCAATCATACAAATCTTATCTTTGTTTAGATTAAAGGTGACATATCTGCATCTAATATTTAATACTAATAAAGAGTCGAAAGATTATTCACAAGAGAACCTTGTGGTCACGCCAAACTTATTAAACCTAATCCTACATGCTAGGAGATAGATAGAAATTAAAAAAAAAAAGAAGACAAAATCGCTAACGTAGATATGAATTTTTAAAGCTTAATTTCATTCTAAACCTGTCTTTTGTAAAAGTTACAGGTAAAGCTCTAATATTTACAGTTTAGATGTCGAAACCCGGGGGTTTACCTATAATTGCAAGCCTTGGGAATCACTAACAGATGTGAAGGAGACCGTTGAAGACAAAGGGTAGCTTTGTCAGATCCTATTTTGACAAAACTCATCATTCCTCCTCTTACTTCGTAAACCAAGTTGCTCTACATCGACTCGTCTACCAGATTCACCGCTCACCTACTTCTCCACTGCCTATTCACTATCCACTGTCCCTGCGATCTTTGAGTAGTTCCTCTCAACTACACACCGTCACCTTCGTCAACAACAAAATATGTACGCACCCAAGCACTCACAGAAATAATCTCGCCTTCTGTATACAGATTTTTCATGCTTCCACGCTTCCATACCCCCATATCCATTCATGCAAATCTAGTTATGCATGTAGTAAAGCTAAAACTGAGAGATTAATAATTTTCTCTTTCTTAATCGGCGAGTATGTATATCATTTTATCATTTAAAATTCAACCAATCAAATGATTCTATTTTTCTTTTTTTTAAATCAACATCTCCCATTTGAAAATTTTATTAATAGGTTCAATTTCTATGATTTTGCCAAAATTTTGTTCTTCTCCTCTTTATTATTATTGAATATATGTCTCCCCTTCAATCTCGAATCTTTCCTCTGTTTTGGCCAAGCCAAATATTCTTGCACTGCTTCTTTATGTGACAATATAATCTCCCTCTTCTTATTTCATTATAATTCATAGATATGTTTGTGTATACACAAAACACACGTTATTTTCTCTCCTCTTTTATTTTCCGTTATGTCTTTCTATCTTTTTATTGCGACACCCCGAAACCCAAGTGGAGTCATCAGAGCTGAGCTATCGGTCATAAACATAATAGAATCTTGTTGGATTAAAAAGTTAGTCTACGTACATAACTTTATATACATATAGCTTCGAAAGGGTATCCTTACAAAAATTTCACTACAACGTTCAGCATATATACAACGAAAGTTTTTAAATAGAATATCTAGATCCCAAAATACGGTTGACATTGTCTTACGTCTCCTTTTCTAAATCAAGCCAACTTCTTCTTCCCTTTCCCCGACGTCTCACCCAGTTGGATCATATCACCTAAAACAACACATATAAGGAATGAGCGTAAATTGTAACGCCCCGAAATTTTTAAATACGGAGCATTAACGCCGAAATAAGCGAAAATCAGAAAAAAAAAACC
Organism: Escallonia herrerae; assembly: GCA_033070095.1. Taxonomy (NCBI): domain Eukaryota; kingdom Viridiplantae; phylum Streptophyta; class Magnoliopsida; order Escalloniales; family Escalloniaceae; genus Escallonia; species Escallonia herrerae. Next base: position 194,452 of record JAVXUP010001559.1, read on the forward strand.
TTATAATTATCAAAAGTCTCCCAAACGGAAGTCAGAGCATGTACTAATAACTTCCAAGAGTATATCAATAACTGTCATAGGGCTCAAAGCTTTTTATACAATCCAAAAGTTTTTTCAACACGGAGTTTCAAAATAAAACTTAAATGATACCAACTTATTTTAGTTGTTACATTTAATGTCAATACTAACTCTAAAATAAGGCAGCTAACCCTTGGTCACACAACTAGCCCTTTAAAACCAAAATTCCACCTATTAATCACCTGAAAACAAAAATAATAAAGGAATGAGCCAAATGCCCAGTAAGGTCTCTCAAATGACCAATCAATCGAAAACAAAAACATCTGCGAAATGAAATTTCGGAAGCACAAAAAATTTTCAACGGAACGGATAATCAACTCAGATATCAAAACATTTCTGAATACAAAGTCAGACACAAAAATTTCAACGGAACGGACATCAAATCAAATTTTAAATGTCAAATCATATCTGAAAGACAATATTTCAAAGGCACACCAGTTTCGACTGAACAGAGGTCAGACCAAATATCCAATGTCGAGATATATCCGAGTACAGAGACATACACTATTAGATCAAATATCAAATATGAGTACGGAAACAAACATTATCAAAGCAAATATCAAATGTCAAAATATATCTGAGTACGGAGACAGACATTATTGGACCAAATATCAAATGTCAAAATATATCTTAGTACAGAGACATACATTACAAAGCCATTCAGAAAGTGGTCATATACGTCATTCCTGACATATGAGGCTGGTTCAGAAAGTAAGATCGTGATCTCTAACTCAACACCCCTGAGCTAGCCCACGTTTCACTTCACGTGGGTAAGTCGAAAATAGGTCACATACACTGTAACATGGCTCATAAAATTACCCAAAACAAAAATCTTAGAACAACCGTTATCAAATATCGCACATGTCAAACCATATTCAAAGGCTTTAAAATAACGTTATCAAATAACGGACTTGTCAGACATTAAGTGGAGTTCACAAAATAATGACGAACATCAATCACTGAAACGAACGATATCGATATGTCAAAATTTGGAAGTAAAACAAATTCAACGAAAATTTGATTTTTCCAAATCATAACATTGAAAACGAATTATTCATAACCATGGTCAAAACAAAGGGAAAAGAACGTCACTTAACTCAATTCGAAGAAGTTCATAATTTCAAAAAGAAACTAAAGACTCGCATAAGCGATTGTCCATCGCTGATTCAAATTTTCGAAAGTAAACCCTTACCTTAATCAAGCCTTTTGAGAGCCACAAATCCTTAAGCTCCTGCTTAGAGCTTCCAAACTTTCCAGCCTTCTCCTCTCTCTCTCTCTCTCTCTCGCATAAAGGAGAAGAAAAGAAACAGAGAACCCAAAAGGGCTAGGAATGAAATAAATCACTATTTATATGAGACAAAAATCAAGTTTGCATTCGACCGAAAATAGTTTTCGATCGAATCAATTCTTCAGCCGTGAAATTGCCTTTCCCAAAATCTTGAGGTTCTTATTCGACCGAAAACACCATGAAGTCTACCGAAAACTCCTTTAAGTCGACCAAAAATACCTTTTAGTCTACCGAAAACACATTTAATGAAAATACTTTTAATTCGACTAAAAAATACTATTCAGTCAACTAAAAGTACTGTTCAATTTTAAATTTTTATTTATTTTTTTCAAGAACTAGTTTTCAATCGACTTAAAACTTGTAAGTCGGCTCAAAACTTCAGAAGCTCATTTTTTCACACAAAATCTTTTTATTCGAAGAAAAACCCATTTTTATTTGAAGCCTAACTATATTCATTCAACGTAAAACTAGTTTTCATTCGACTTGATACTTTTAAGTCGACCAAAAACTTCAGAAACTCGAAAACACAATTTCCCTTCATTTTGATTCGAATGAAACCACTTTTCATTCTACCAAAAATTTCAGAAACAAACCCAAACCATTTTTTCAATATTATCAAAAAGATCACAGACTTATTTATTAAAAAAATACTAATTTCGCACAAGGAAAAGAAATTTTTTGGAGTATTACATTCTTCCCTCCTTAAAAAATTCCGTCCTCAGAATTTAAAACGATTCTTAATTATCAAAAGTAGTTTCTCGCTTCCCAACACGAGTCAAAATATTACTCATACTATAACTGAAATCCTAACTTCGAAACTTACATGGCTTAACTAGCGTACAAAATGGACTGAGCTACAATTACGGCATTCAAAATTTCAATAATGAAATCAATCCTCAATACGTAACGCTTCCAGTGCGCTACTCTGATAATACCAAACCATATACTTTACAAAATCCGAATAACACACTTAACTTTAAGCCTGAGATATACCAAGTACTAAGCAATTTCACATCCCACATCTCGTTTTACGAAATTTAAACTTAAGTTTTAACTTCCACTGTCATCATCATCCCAAAGATATATTCAGGCTGCTCTTCAAAGTATTTGTACTTGGCTAACAAATGAAACACACTGAATCAAGCTACTCCAATCAAATTTCAAATGATCTGAAACCAATACAATAACGACAGGCTCCCGTTGCGCCCGCCATTATGATAACACATCAAACCATAGCCTTGGTGCAATGCCTAACACTGACACGCTTAACTTCAATCGTACACCAAAAGTAATAATCAATCTTCATACTAATCACAAGGATTTATATTCAAAAATCTTCAAATCAAAATTTACACCCGTACAAAATCATAATAGAGCCATATCAATACGCTCTTAATAACATTTCACTGACATCTGAGTGTAACTCATAACCAAAGGTACTAAACTCTTTGTACGCCTTCCGTCCAAGGCTTCACCCACATTGTTAGACTTTCAAATATGATTATCAATGATCAAATCATCAATATCGAATATCCCAAGATTTTATACTCCAAAAACACTTTATTACTTCAAACACACGGTTTCTTAAGCCAACATCAAGCTCAACTATTTTGCCTATACTTTTCAACTACAAAATATCATAAACTAAAAAATCTAAGGTATGGTAACTTTTTCGAAGCGAGAATTAGTGGAAAGGGTAAAGTTTGAAGGGGGACATTTGCATTACTGTAATCGCCTTATTGATGGCGAGGATGTGTAATAATCAATATATGGGAGGTCAATTAGTGGATAGCGAGCTTCAGGTGTTTTTGATATCAAACATTGCATCATTAAGCATGCCTTGCATCATGATGGTGCTCTATTGTATCTATAGAGACCGTAACAATAATACTTTCAAGTTTGATAGTCCTGGGGCAAAAATTACGAACAAGATTCCTGTAGTGGCTACTCGATCAAGGTAATACTTGATTATGCCTTAGACGACTTGAATACATACCTATGGACCAAATTGAGAAACTCACTAAAGGAACATTCCAAAGGTAAGGTTTGAGAAGGATAAAATGTGCTATGCATGCTGGTCTTGTAACCAAATTAAACCTTCATTTCGTCCTCTCTAATTTGGTCTTAAAGAGGCATGCTGCGGGGCACGTACTTAGGATCCTGTGTGAATCAGCAAGGATCACCTCACAAGGCTAAAGAATCCTGGGTGATTAATAACGAGGTAGTGCCACGAGTATTGACAAAAAAAAGGTGAAGAGAAAGATAATTATATTATATAAAGCTGAGTGCGATGGAGCCTTTGTATAGGCATGAGAAGACTACCCTATAAAAACCAAAAGAAACGCTCTACATAAGTTGAGAGAGCTATAAAATATACTAGACTTAGGAAAGTATGAAAAATGTAATTGCAATATCAACATATATTATTAACAAGTAAAGTTGGTCTATATATTTTTTATATATTTCTAAGTCTATAGTGGGATCATATGATGAGTTTGTTCTTAAATCATATTTAACCAATTTTGCATCAGTATTTCTATTTGAATTTGTACGTGGGTTAATTACTCACACTCTATGTTATGAAACAGTATTTCTATTTGAATTTGTACATGGGTTAATTAGTAATTTGTACATGGCTTAATTTTAATTTGTACATGCGTTAAAAAATCTAAGGCTTAACTAAATCAAAACCACAAAATGTCTAAGCAATTCAATAACCAAACCATAAGATCACCTAATGATCAATATTTTTCCCCATCTAATTTTTTGTCTGACACAAAAACCAAAACCATCAGATAACCTTTGAAGAATAATCCTTAGACTTATCCAAACTGGATAACCAACATCAACAAGCATTTACACAACTTATCAAAAGACAGCCACACTTGAGCAGCGCACTCTGATGCCTCAAAACAAAACTAGTCCAAACTATTATCAAATTTATAAAATAGAAAAATATACTATTCTCAACTTCACATACATTGCGCATCCACCAAAGTTTAATCCTTTAACTACCACATCATTTATATCTCTCAGTCACAGCCTTTACAGATAACTTCAAAAATAATTTCAGAGTTATTCGTCCAAAGATCAAAATCATTATCTTTTCTAAAGCAATCCATCTTAGCATTATTAGACGATAATCAATCCGTACCCCCAAAATAACCAAAGTGTTTCATATCCAGAAAAATTATGCCGACTCTTGAATATCCGTAATCAATACTGATGGGGCATTATGATCTAGTAATGCCAAATCTTCCTTTCAAATTTTGCACAAATCTATGTCACCATATCAATTATTTCCTAAGATCACAACATTTTTTCATACACTGTCTGATAGAGATACTCATAGACATCTAAAAGATTATAGTCCTATCCTTCAATTATTCTCCTTGTTCAATATGAAAAATATCTGAATTTCAAAGACAGCTAACATTCATTCTATGATTGCGTACTCAACCCAAATCCAAGGTTTATAACCAAATTTCAATCTTATAATCTAATAGAAAATAAATTCCCCATACTTATTCCACCTTTTTAAAGTTTAATCCCAATCACATATATCTTTGGCTTAGGAGTCTACAGAATCTCAAACATAAGCTCTGATACCATTCTGTAACGCCCCAAAATTTTTAAATACGGAGCATTAATCCCAAAATAAGCGAAAATCAGAAAAAGCCTTATAATTATAAAAAGTCTCCCAAACAGAAGTCAGAGCATGTACTAATAACTCCCAAGAGTATATCAATAACTGTCATAGGGCCCAAAGCTTTTTATACAATCCAAAAGTTTCTCCAATACGGAGTTTCAAAACAAAACCTAAATGATACCAACTTATCGTAGTTGTTATATTTAAATGTCAATACTAACTCTAAAATATGGCAGCTAACCCTTGGTCACACAACTAGCCCTTCAAATCCAAAATCCCACCTATTAATCACCCAAAAGCAAAAACAATAAGGAAATGAGCCAAATGCTCAGTAAGGTTGCTCAAAGGACCAATCAATCGAAAACAAAAGCTTTTGTGAAACGAAATTTCATAAGCATAAAATTTTTCCAACGGAACGGATAATCAACCCAGATTTCGAATATCAAAACATTTCTGAATACAAAGTCGGACATAAAAAGTTTCAACAGAATGGACATCAAATCCCATTTCAAATGTCAAATCATATCTGAAAGACAATATTTCAAAGGCACACCAGTTTCGACTAAACAGAGGTCAGACCAAATATCCAATGTCGAAATATTTCTGAGTATGTAGACAGACACTATCAGAGCAAATATCAAATATAACTGAGTATGGAAACAAACATTATCAGACCAAATATCAAATGTCAAAATATATCTGAGTACGGAGACATACATTATCTGACCAAATATCAAATGTCAAAATATATCTGAGTACAGAGACAGACATTACAGAGACATTCAGAAAGTGGTCACATATGTTATTCCTGACATATGAAGCCGATTTAGAAAGTAAGATCGCGATCTCTAGCTCAACACCCTTGAGCTAGCCCATGTTTCACTCCATGTGGGTAAGTCGGAAATAGGTCACATACACTGTGATATGGCTCATAAAATTAGCCAAAACAAAAATCTCAGAACAACCGTTATCAAATATCGCACATGTCAAACCATATTCAAAGGCTTCAAAATAACGTTATCAAATAACGGACTTGTCAGACATTAAGTGGAGTTCACGAAATAATGCAGAACATCAATCACAGAAAACGAACGATATCGATATGTCAAAATTTGGAAGTCAAACAAATTGGACGAAAATTTGATTTTCCCAAACATAACATTGAAAACGAATTATTCATAACTATGCTCAAAACAAAGGGAAAAGAACGTCACTTAACTCAATTCGAAGAAGTTTAGAATTTCAAAAAGAAACTAAAGACTCTCTGTCGACTCAATTCTTCAGCCGTGAAATTGTCTTTCCCAAAATCTTGAGGTTTTTATTCCACCGAAAATCACCTTTAAGTCGATCGAAAACACCCTTAAGTCAACCGAAAACTCCTTTAAGTTGACCGAGAACACCTTAATGAAAGTACATTAATTCGACCAAAAAAATTTTAATTCGACTAAAAAGTACTATTCAGTCGACTAAAAGTACTGTTCATTTTTTTTCCCGAAAATTAGTTTTCAGTCGACTTAAAACTTTTAAGTCGACTCAAAACTGCAGAAACTCATTTTTTCACACAAAATATTTTTATTCAAAGAAAAATCCATTTTCATTTGAAGTCAAACTATTTTCATTCGACCGAAAATTAGTTTTCATTCGACTTGATACTTTTAAGTTGTCCAAAAACTTCAGCAACTCAAAAACACCATTTTCCTTCATTTTGATTCGAATGAAACCACTTTTCATTCGACCAAAAATTTCAGAAACAAAACCAAACCATTTTCTCAATATTATCAAAAAGACCACAAACTTATTTATTCAAAAATACTAATTTCGCACAAGGAAAAGAAAATTTTCGAGGTATTACATAAATCGCACAGTAAAGATAACATGAGGATTAAAGTGCAGAGACGATGTGACCACCTAGGGAAAAAGTAATCAATTCGACGATATCAATAAACAATAGTTCAATAAATAACGCAACATCAGCCTAATGGCGAGGCGATATATATATATATATATATATATATATATATATATATATATATATATATATATATATATATATATATATATATATATATATATATATATATGTCAGACTGAACGGCTTTAAAGCTCAACAGAATAATATTATCTCCACATGACTAACCGCTGACAGGCTATGCAAATGAAGATTATTTCAGTACGACCAAATAAAACATTAATAAAATACAAGCTATTAAAATCATTAACATCGAGACAAAGTCAAATGCAATGCAGAGTCCAACCCGACGGACTAGACTTGACTCACGCGCCATATATCCTTTTTACCGGTGATCATATTTGACAGGTCCTCCTTTCATATAATATCCCATTTTCTAGGATATTAATCTTAGTCCCAGGTAACTAAAAGAGACGTTAACCACAAGAAATGAACTTATGAAGAATGTTCGTCCCCAACCACGCCACTGCCAAGCTACAAGTTACATCTATTGGACGGACTAAGGGAAATGAGTTCACCTTACACCCTCGATCAATCAATAACTCAAGCAAGATTTTCTAGTCACAAAACCGACCCGTGTTCCACACTACAACTGCAACTCACACCAACATCACCGACAGAGTAGTCCAGGGAGAAACTTAACAAGAAGTTTTCAACAATATTTGGAACTAAAAGGGACACCGGTACAACAACTACTCAACCATGCACATTCACAAAACAACAACATTATCAATGACAATAATCCTAAGCGAAACAATTCATATCATACAAGGAACCGTGTTATCCTTACCTGATTGGCTTTTAACCGATGGGTTAAGCAACCTCAGATTACAATGAGCGAGGTCACCTAATCAAACAAGACCTTGTTCGTCAGCCGTTATTTAAACATAAAGACACAATTTGTTCTACTCCTTTTCTATCAGTTATTTAACTTAGCCTTTTAACCTAGCCTTGTTAATTATCGCGACCCGACTGCCAGGTCTTTTAACCTAGCCTTGATAATTCATGAGTACTAATACTCATTCATTTGGGCATACTAACCCCACTCCTCGCTTTCCGTTACTCAGAACGCTTAATTGCGTGTGTTTCTCAAAATTCAGTGTCGACATGGTAAATTATAAAACACCCCCTGATGGCCAATACCCCCCCCCCCCCAACACCCCAAACCGTTTCAAAATAACTTTTTAGATGTCTTACACCCCTTTTCGGACCAAAAAGTCCTTCAAAAAATTTTATAGGAAAATTATCAAAACACACCCGGCTTATGTATAGTTACCAAAACACCCATTGACGGTCATCGACCTAACAAATATCTCAAAATCACTTTAAAACATGTTTTTAAGCATCTACATTAATTGTTGGACTAAAAGTCCTCCGAGAATTTTTCGTTCAAAAATCCCAAACCAACAATTAATAGAGCGCTCGGAAGCCTGCTCAGCTAAAAAAATGCTATCAGCTTTGAAATTTCCCAAAACTTCAGATATTGAAGCAACTCAACATTTTAAGGTCCTCATAAAATTTTCACGCAAAATTGTGTTAGTTCGCTACTTTTAAATTCACCAAAAATTTGACAATTACCGCATCGGTTAATCCCCTTCCCAACCTCGAAAGTCTAAAATTGTTCAACATTATAGATCTCATAAAAATAACTAGAGTCTATTTCTTGTACTTTGTCTAAATTTGCCTCAAAATATTTTTCAAAATTCCCTTATTGACTGTATTAAACCTAAATATTTTTAGTGTCGATTACAGTCACTATTCACTCAGTTTTTGGATCAAACGCACACAGTTACACATCTACACCACCTTCTTCCTTTCACTGCCGAGCCCCCCGCCCTCTCACAGACATGGAATCAACCCCCTCCCCCCCCCCCCCCTTACCCACCTAATTTCACCTATATAAACACCCAATCACACTCAACACTAACACTCACATAGCGCCCCATGCTGCCTTCCCTCTCCCATTCCCTTCACCATTCAAGCATACACACTCCCACATACTTGATTTGTCAACACTACTGTGCACTGCACACACCTATATGCACGGCACACCCTGCACACACCTATATGCACGGCACACCCCCCCCCCCCCCCCCGCCCCCCGAGATTTTACACCTAAACACACGCACACACATTCCTTGATTACACCCTCCCCAATCACTCCCACACACAGCCGCCTCACACATATACACACTTGTGCACACTGGCTGCTGTGTTGCTTCCCCCTCCCCTCCCATACTCACGCACACTGCACACACAGCAGCAGCAACCCCAGCAACTCTCTCTCTCTCTCTCCCACTCTTTCTCCCCTCCCTCCCCTTCCCCCCTTCACGCACACATAAAGCATCAGCCACGGCTGTTGCAGTCCCTCGGACACTAGAAAGCACCCACACACTACACTTCTCACACCCGGAGGTCACACCACCTGAAACACACACAGACACAATTTCACAAATGACAAATTCAATAGAGATATTATCCTTTGTTTTGGGGTTCGATTTTGATTTCTCTTTCTTCTTCCTCCTCTTTTCTTTTTCTCCTTTTTCCTTCTTACCCTCCTCTTTTCTCCTTGTCTTCCGCTGTTTTTCTTCCTTCTGCCGAGGCTCCGTTTACCCTTCTCTCTTTCTCTTTTTTGCTTTTCCCTTTTTTCCTCTTTAATTCAAGTTCACATTATATATATATATATATATATATATACAAAATGCTTAGTTACCCCTCATAAGTAGAATGTGGCTAACATCACTTCAATTTTCCCTCCCTCATGACAGCTCTCAAGCGACTAATCCCAAATTTTTCAAAATTACAATTCTGCCTCCCAACTTTCCATCCTTGCATTTTGGCCCCAATTTTTTTGTAAAATTACGTTGGGCCCCAAGGCCAAACTAACCTCTCATTTAATACTTAATTATCAATAAAAGTAATGCTACTAATAAAAATACCTCCCCTTCCCCCCCCCCCCCCCCCCCCGCGAATTAATCTTATCCGCCGTTAGCTTAATTTAAGCCATTTTCAGGGTATTACATTTATTCTTTTCTGAGTAACCTTTATTAAAACAAACCTCAACACTGCTGTTATTGTTATTATCATTATTATTCAGCAGAGCACGTTCTACTATTTCATATTATATGTCTTTATTTGCTACTAAAAACTAACAATTGTTACTAAAGTTCATATTTAATAGCAAAATGGTGGTAGACAACTCATAAAGAAAAGGTAGCTAGTAACAACATATACACTTTTGTATTTGTTATTATTACAACTATTATTTTTTCTGTTGTGGTTGCTGCTAAATTTGTTCTTATTATTAGGCATACTATACAAGTATGAACTTTTTCAGTGACTATTTATTTGTTATTGCTCCCTTGTGTAGCGCACATGATCAAATCAAGTATTAGCATTGTACCTAATAACTTCATTAGGCTAGAGTGTGATACAAATCCATAGCTATAGACTATTGTTCCCTCCAGAAACATTACAGGCACACTCACGGATGCAGAAGATGCAGAGTTTTAATGATTATGGGTGTGCCACGTCCTGACTAGACCACATGTGAAACACAATTCCCCAACACGTTTGGGAGAAAGTACCTAAGATGGTTTCTTTCAAACTATCTTTGAAGAATTAGGAATATCCTCAGAGTTCTTTTGGACTTATGCTTTGGTACTTAATTTTTCAGTGCTGTTAATGTTACTCTTCTCCTATTTAATCCACTCCTACTCCTAACCAAACCGAGTAGAAATATACTGAACAAAGACAATTAGTCATGTGCTCTCAAGAGTCCATTTAGCTAAATTGCAGGCTTTTGAGCTGTAGGATCTCCACTTGAATTCACATCCAAAGAAGAGATGAGAGGGAGTTTCAACCTCAACATTACAGAAAAGAGAACAAACTAATTCAAACTTGGCAAGCTTTTCACGCATATTTAGTGCTTTCCAAAATGTCATCTAGGCTCAGCCTCTTTAAACCAAACGACAATAGCCTAATAAATGACATCCCATGCAGACTTAGAAAAAAATTACCACTAGAAGAGGTTGAAAAAAAAAAGCGAGTCAAGCTGCACAGCCACAAGAATAGGGATTCACTTATATGGTTTTAAAAAAAATAGCAGAGTAATGATGCTGGTTTCAAGGAGGCGCCACTCATGCCTGTTAGGAATAGAAGGTACTGTACGAAGCCTACTATTAGCCCAGAAGAGAAGATGGATCCATTAGCAATAACCTATACGGATGGCATGCATTTAAGCCATAACAGAATGTGAGGTCCATTCCCAGCAAGAGTTCTCAGATGCTTGGTGGCTTCACCTTAAGGAAAAAATTTCCAGCTACCCGGATTCAAATAATCTTTTACCTACTCGTTATATAGTAATAATTAATAGTCGTTAAATGTTTCTAGTGACTTGTATTTAGTGGTGTTAAAATATACTGTTAAAAATTAATGCTAAAAATGTTAGCAAAAAAGTCACTAGAAACATTTAGTGACTATTAATTGTCACTATATAAGGATTGGAGGAAGATTCCTATAACCTGCCAAAATTTGTTCTTATCCTAGTACTTCTAAAAAAAATGGTAAAGCCCAAGAGCATATTTTTAGGAGCTTTTAAAGCCCAAAGTAAATTGCTACAGATATACCTACATAAAACCTACCCCACAGTGGGTTGTAACGAGAAACCAACAACCAAATATGTTACAAGAGCAGCTTTATTGCTCTCCTTAGACTCTTCTCAAAACAAGTCCACCCTCAGCTTTAGTGCAGCAGATTCTCACGCAACTAACCTTGGCATTAGCTCTTTTTCATGACGGCTAGAGGTGTCAAACAAGCCGGGGACCCATGGGCCAACATGATTCAGGTTGGGTCAGCCTAGCGTATTGATGATTAGTGCAGACTTAGGCTCCATTTTCCCCCCAAAAGGGCCCAGCCCAGCCCATTCTAAGTCCAGATCAGGCCCACCCCCTAAAAAGCCTGGTGCGGCCCGGTTTGTAATCCAGCCCGAGACCCCGACCCTGCCCTTATTAGTCCAAGCCGAATACAAGCCCGACGAGTCCCTCTCAAATTCAAAGGTTCAGATCCCCTCCCCAACCAAATAGCCAGATTTTTTTGAAAATTAGACCTTTAGCCTTCCAACACAAATATAACAGCTAGTTTGAGGAGCATTTTTGTCCCACCTTATTGTAACAACTTTTTTATGCACTTTAACATATTTACCCTTCGAACAACTATAAATGGCTAGTGTCTAGGGGTATTTTGGTCCTTTGTGAGATCTGAAAAACCTATAATTCGATTCATTCTCTTCATATTTTTCATACTAGTTGACAACTCTCTCTTATCAACATTTTACAACTTTCTTGTGCATTCTTATCCGTTACTAAGGACTAATTCTCTCAGCTTTTCTATTACAAGCATTCTTTAATTATTAGTCCATAGATTTTGGTTAAATAATATTATTATTACTTATATTTGTTTATTATTTAATTAGTCTTACCAATTTCATTTATAAACGTTTTAAAAAAATATGTCCACTTCAATAGGATCAAAATCAAGTAGCCAAAACATCTAATGCCACGAGCACCACAATTTGAAGAGCAATCAGTAGTGGGTATAGACACCTAAATTTTTTTGACTTTTAACAAAAACGCTCCCGATTTTGAATGTATATCTTCACAAGATCAACAACATTTTAGTCAAGAATACACGTTGGTTGGCGACATTAATACTCCTAGAACCATTTTTCACCGATGAATGCTCACGAAGATTAAGGACCATCTAGCCTCAAGTCCGCCAGAATCCAAAAGGCAAATAACGTTCTTCTTAATATGAAAATCATTTTATCGCCATGAAAAACTTATCAGACTTTATTAGCGATAATTGCCACTCATAAACATAAGTTTCTTAAACTGTGTGTGCCGATTCACCAATACTTCCTCTAATCCAATTTCTCTTACTTTTTGCAAAAGTTAGATTTCGGTACGTTAAGCATTAAATTGCACACAAATATGTTAGATAAGTGTCGTCTAAAAGTTAAACTAGCATAAAATAATGAGTAAATTCAATGATTATACGTTCTAAATTTGTCCCAAAAATAAATAAAAAGTAAAATAAAAAGAATCCAATTGAACAGAGGGAGTTGCATATAAAGAAGTAGTGGGTAGATAAATCCATAGATACTTTCCTTAGAACTTGCCACCAAGTATAACGAGGCTTCGTTACAGCTTCAACGTGTTGATACTTCTTTTAAAATTGGTAAAAGAAGATTAAATAAATTTATACAAAATTTTTGCATCTCAAATAAACGTTTTACAAATTGTAACTGCTAGTGCATTTGTTCTAATTCCTAGACAATATTCTAATGCGATGATTTGTATATGTTCATACCCTATTCTGGTCGCACCCCAAGACCCGCCAAGGGACCCACTTTGCACGACACATCACCCAGTCAGCGGTCAACTTTTCAACGCTCGAGGGCCGGTCAAAGCAACGCATGCTCAAGTCACGTGAACCATTCGTGAAGCGACTTCGGCGTGCCTTCCATCCCAAGGGGTCGGCCTCCCTCTAGGGTCGGCCTCCCCCAAGGGTCGGCCTCCCTTGGGGGTCGGCCATCCCAAGGGGTCGGCCTCCCTCGGGGCTCGGCCATCCCAAGGGGTCGGCCACCCTAGGGGGGTCGGCCACCCTGGGGGGTCGGCCACCCCGAGGGGTCGGCCTCCCTCTAGGGTCGGCCTCCCCCAAGGGTCGGCCACCCTCGGGGGGTCGGCCTCCCTCTAGGCTCGGCCTCCCCCAAGCGTCGGCCTCCCTTGGGGGTCGGCCACCCCATGGGGGTCGGCCACCTGCCTTGAACACCGACGCCGTCACCTTTGACCCCACCCCATTGTCACGACGACCGTCGCTCGCGGCCGCACTCCGCCATAGTCGCGACAACCGTCGCTCTCGGCCGTGCCCCTTCGTCGCGATGACCGTCGCCCGTAGTCTCGATGACCGTCACTTGTGGCCGCTCTGTCGCCATGACAACCGTCGCTCACGGTCGCGCGCCATCCACGCAACGACCCTCGTCGCTCGGAGATCACTCTGCGACCCTCGTCGCCCGCACTCAACCGCGCCCCATGCGCTGCAATCATGTTATATGCTTACGGGATAGGCTACTCCTCCAGGACACTATCTCCGCCAGGGTGCCTGCGTGACTAGCCTACGTGCTCTGGCACTGGGGGCTCGCGTCGGCACCCCTAAGGACTATGACCCCCGGGTCACTCGGAGACGGGAGCAGGTCTTCGGAAGGGCATCTTGCCTAGTCCACCTGGCAGCTGGGCGTCGGGTCTTCCCCGCCGCTGCCAGACCTGTGGGATTCAGTAAGGGCTTGGACTGGAGGCTGGGGCAACGGGCTACTCTGACCATGCTACCGCGGCATGATCAGTCTCCTCAGACAGGCAGAGAGATGTTGCAAGGGCAGGGCAGCACGAACTTAGGAACCGGCAGTCCAACGAAGGGTCAGTGCGTTGGCCCCCTGGTGACGTGTCGTTCCCAGGGGGCGACACATGTCAACTTATGACACATGCACATTTTTGCCTATAAATAGTGGACTTTGGAGCTTTTTCAAGGATCGGATTCTCATTTGGACTTTTCACTTTCTCTCTCTAAAGGAAACATTCTCTCTGGAATTCTAGTGAGAGAAATATACTTGAACTCCCGTCTACGGACCCTGGACGCCATACCCTCATTACGGACTGCAGACTGTCGGTCCTGTTCATCGTCACCTTGCCTGCGCAGCACTGCCACCCCTCACGACCTGTCTGGGGAGCCTTGTCCTCGGCCCTTGCGCCGTCCTTGCTGTCTCCCACGTTGCCTACCTGGAAGCCAACTCAGACCGCATCCTTTGTGGCACCTCCACGTATCATCGAACCATTTCCGGCACCATCATTTTGGCGACTCCGCTGGGGAGGTGAGCATCGTATTGCGGTTTGCATACCTTCCGGACTTAGGCATTATGCCTGTGCAACGGAGAGCTACTAGGGCGACCAGCCAAGGACCCAACCCCGCCCTGCAAGAACACCACCTCGGTGACCAGGAGGAGACTAGCGCCGCGCGGCTCCGAGACCAGCTGCCGACCACTACCCCCGACGTACAAGTGCTCGTAAATGCAGCCATCCAGCAACTCACTCCGACCATCACCACGCTGCAAGATTCACAGACCGCTCTACTAGCCGCCGTTATGGACATGCAAAAATCCATACAAGCCCTGTCCTCACAGCAGGCCGCTCCGTCAATCCAGCCTTCAGGACCGGGGCCAGCTTTTGACATCGCCCCGGCCCCAGTGTCGCGACTACCGCCGCCTTGGACATCTAGACCCTTGGCGGTAGGGCTCGCAACACCGTCGCTGCCGGTAGCCGACATATCTCCTTCTGCAGTGCCGCCCCGCAAGCTACACACGGATCTCGGGCCAGTCTTGCAGCAGATTCCCCCCGCTGTCACACCATCTCATCTGACGCCGGCAAGAAGCTCCTCCGAAACGCATGACTCCATTGAGATGGAACCTAATCCCTATCCAGTTGAGCAACACCAAACCCCCGGCCAAGTGATGGGCATGTCTCGCCAACCCACACTTGCCCTCGCACAGCTGCCCCTGCCAGCACCTGCACCATACCAACCCTCCCATGTCCCCGTTCATCAAGCCGTGCCATCTGGGGGCTCGGGGGCTCGCGACGCACCAGGCGGTCATCACCCCTTGACCGGCAATGAGGCACCATCCTCCAACTATGTCACTCAGTCAGATTTGGAGGCCCTTGTCCGTCGCCTGTCGAGGAATCCCGAGCCGGACTCCTCAACCCGTCTAACCGGACACGCCCCATACGCTAATGATATCGCCATCGCACCCTACCCCGTCAAGTACAAGCAACCAAACTTTGTGCTCTTCAACGGACGTGAGGGAAACGCCCGTGAGCATCTAACAAGGTTTGCAGGCTCCTTGGAGCAGTATGGTACAGGAAGCAGCTTGAAGTTGAGAGAATTCCACAAGTCCCTTACGGGCTTGGCTTACACCTGGTATCACCAGATCCCCGCAGGGACCGTCCACACCTGGGGCGACATGGTCCAGCTGTTCTTAGACAAATTTCATTACGAGACCGAGCGCGTGACTATCGTTGATATTGCTGGCATTCGCCAGAACCAGGGGGAAGACTTGAATAAGTATGTGCATCGTTTTCATCTTAAGTGCCTTGAGTGCACAGATTTCAGCAAAGACGAAACGTTGGTTCCCATATGCATCAAAAATATGATTGACGTCTACCGAGTGCATATCGAGAACCTACAGTTAAGGTCATGGGGACACCTCAAGGAGGCAGCCCGACGAACTTACGAGACAGTTGGTCCTGTCAAGTCATGGAAGCCTCGACCGCAAAGTACGCTGTTGGCCTCAGCAGATGCACCTATCACTCAACGTAGCAACGACAACAACAACTATGCAGGCTTCAAGCGTCGGCTTCCAGATGTGAACCAAGGCTCCGACAAGCGAAGGCAACAAAGACCCGCACCTGACTATCCCTGTGACCTGAATACAGTGAAGGAACTCCTGGCCGAATGGGTGGCGCATGACAAAAATTTCCAACTGCCACCAATGCGGACCAATATCACAGACGAAGAAAAGGCCAGGCCCACCTACTGTCCTTTCCATCGAGCCCTTGGCCATCCGCTCAAAGATTGCAATGCACTGCGAACCATCTTTGCAAGGAAGGTAGCGTCGGGCGACCTGCAGCTACGGAAAAATAACGATGTGCGCAAAGATCCCTACCCACCGCATCGCAACAGTAGGGAGCACCAGGCCCTTATGGCTGTCACTGACCATGTCGAGCCTGTAATCCACGAAGCCCCGGCAGAGCCCATACTGACCCTCGTGCCTCCTCCAGCTAAGCAGTCGATGCCTCCCCTTCGACAGATGACGAAGATCAAAAGTTTTTTTGATGAAATGGGGTTTTCACCCGCCGCCCGGACTTACCTTTCCAATTGCCTGCTCGAGGTCACCACCGGCCTCGGTTCCGAATGCTTCGCCGCCCAGGCTGAATTACGTCACATCCCCTCTACAGCCTTAGTCTTCTCGGATGAAGACTCTCCGCCGATCGAGCATCACAATCGGCCGCTATTTTTAGAGTGTACTGTTAATGGCACGGGCTTCCGTCGTGCCTTGGTTGATTGCGGCGCCTCGATCAACATCATACCCCTCATCACCCTGCAACAGGCCGGCATTCCCCCAAGGAAAATCATCCGTGACCCCGTCAATATTACCGGCTTTGGACAGGGTCCTCAGTCGACCCTCGGCCATATCACCATCGACCTCATGGTCGGAACTGTCCGTCGCGACACTACTTTTCACGTAATAGACAGCGAGTCTGCCTTTCACCTCCTGCTCGGGAGACCATGGATCCACGACAACAAGGCCGTTCCCTCAACATACCATCAATGTGTGAAGCTGGTCGCCGGTTCTACGGGACATGAGGTAGCAATGACAATCCCTGCAACCAAAGCCCCCTTTGAATGCGCCGAGTCTTATTTCGCCGAGGCCTCCTTCTTCACTAATTTCGCCGAGGATGGGGAGAATGCTACTCATGTACATTCTACCAGGCTGCCGACCTGGGATGAGCTGTGCGGGGACAAGCTCCCAAGGACAAAACCGGGAGAAGTAACAAGAATAATGGGTCAACCCCACCGCTTCCGCCTGCTGCCACGACCAATTCCCCCCTTCTTCCCCCAAGTCCAAGAAGCAAAAGGCTGAGCCGGCCTTTCGACGTATCGTCAAGGACGGCAAGATCATCTATCAATTATGACGGTATGCAGGGGCTCCAGGCGGTCCCTCCTCAGACCCCCTCGACCCCGACCCCCTTGGAGAGACTGAATGGTGCCGCACGGCCGAGCATTGCCAGCCAGATCCTGACCTCACCCCCGGCGCGGCACCACCTTGCTATGAGGATGGCCCTCGACCTCAGGCTGAAGATATTGAAGAAATCAACCTGGCCGACCCGGGCGAAGAACCGCGGCACACCTACATTGGCACAAAACTCGCCCCCGGCCGAAGAGAGGAATTGGTTTCCCTCCTACACGAGTATCGTGATGTCTTAGCATGGAGCTACAATGAGATGCCCGGACTGGATCCTGCCTTAGTCACACACCATCTCAACATTGCTACCGGATCTATCCCTAGCCGACAGCACCCGCGGACATTCCGCCCCGAGCTCGAATTGAAAATCAAGCAAGAGATTGAACGCCTCCTGCGCGCAGGCTTCATCGAACCTATCACTCACCCTATTTGGCTGGCTAATGTCGTCCCTGTACAAAAGAAGAATGGCCAAGTCCGCGTCTGTATCGACTTTCGGGACTTGAATAGGGCGTGCCCCAAGGACGAGTTTCCACTACCCAATATCGACATGCTCACGGAGGCCGCCGCCGGATATGAAACTTTATCTTTCATGGATGGGTTCGCAGGTTATAATCAGATTCGCATGAACCCCGACGACAGCGCCAAGACAGCCTTCCGCACTCCTATGGGTAATTTTTGTTGGAAAGTTATGCCTTTCGGCCTCAAGAATGCGGGAGCTACGTATCAAAGGGCTATGACAGCAATATTCCATGACATGATACACCATACTGTGGAAGACTATGTCGACGATCTTATTATCAAATCCAGGAAGGAAAGTGATCACCTCACCGACCTTCAAGCGGTCTTTGATCGTTGCCGCCAGTATAACATGCGGATGAATCCATTGAAATGTGCCTTCGGAGTCTCCTCCGGCAAGTTCCTCGGGTTCTTGGTCAGTCGACAGGGCATCGACGTTGACCCCTCGAAAGCAGCCTCCATCCAAGAAATGCCCCCCCCCAAGAACACAAAGCAACTGAAGAGCTTCCTCGGCAAGGTCTCTTACCTCCGACGCTTCATACCCGCACTGGCCGAGCTCATTACGCCATTTCAACACTTGACGCGTAAAAGCGCACCGTGGAATTGGGGCGCGCCCCAACGGCAAGCATTTGAACAGATTAAGGCGGTCCTCATGTCACCGCAAACCATGGTCGTACCACAACGAGGCATCCCACTCCTACTCTACCTGACTTCCACACCCAGATCCATCGGGGCTTTGCTTGCCCAAGAAGTCGAAGGTGTCGAGCGTCCTGTTTATTACCTCAGTAGAGTGATCAGAGGGCCCGAAGCCAACTACTCCGAGCTCGAGAAACACTGTCTAGCCTTGGTGTACGCCTCACAGAAGTTCAGACATTACTTTCTAGCGCATCAGATCACACTCGTCACCAAGGCTGACCCGCTCCGTTACATGCTTACACGTCCCGCCCTGTCTGGCCGACTCACACGGTGGTTGCTGCTGTTGGCCGAATTCGGTTTATCTATCAAGAATCCTACAGCTCTGCGGAGCCAAGCACTCGCAGACCTCCTGGCCTTCTTCCCACGCCAACAATGTGAACCGATATCGGATCAACTGCCGGGGGAGGAGACAGCCCTCATCACCGACATCGATGGACTGTGGACGCTTGAATTCGACGGCTCTGCCACTAGCAAAGGCCCCAATGGCACGCCCCTCCGGCAAGGGGGTGCCGGCATAGTCTTGCGGGCACCAGACGGTGTTACCACTTCATTATCCTTCAAACTTGCATTCCCGGTGTCTAACAACGAAGCTGAATACGAGGCACTTGTCATTGGCCTCATGATCGCCGTCAGTATGGGGGCTAAGGCGCTGTGTGTGAAAGGAGATTCAAATCTGGTCATGAAGCAGGCGGACGGGGAGTTCGCGGTCAAAGAACCAGCCTTGGCACCTTATCGTGCCTTGGTGCAACACTTGGAAGGAAGACTCGGTCATGTCCAGTATGAACATCACAATAGGTGCCACAACAGACATGCGGACTGCTTGGCCACGATCGCGTCAAAGATAGAGGTCGATGGTGAACAACGGATGCTAACCATCGTCAAGAGAATGGAACCATGCACAGCACTGAACCTAGTCCCGAGGGACGTTACTGCGGACGATTGGAGGCAACCTATCATCGACAAACTTAAAGCGCCATCTCTTGCTCATGCCTCCACCCTTACAGACTTTTCAATGATGGGAGATGTCTTATACAGGCGGTGTCCCGGAGGCACTCTAGCAAGGTGTTTGGCACCGGAAGAGGCAAAACACAAATTACAGCTCGGCCACCAGAAGTGTTGTGGCTTCGACGGTCCCCCTCTGTATCGTCGCCTCCAGCGTATGGGATTATATTGGCCATCCATGGCCAAGGACGCCTCGGATATACAAAAGGATTGTCCCGAGTGCCTGTATGCACCCGACGGTGCCGAAGCTCTTGTCATTGACATCGAGGGTGACTGGCGCCAGCCTTTCATCCAGTATCTATCCCACGGGATTCTACCACCTGACCGCGGCTCAGCACGATCCATCAAGCGCAAGGCAGTCAGGTATTTTGTGACGGAAGGCGAGTTATTTCGCAAGGGATTTTCGGGACGCACCCTGCGATGCTTGCAAGGTGCCCAAGTGGTCAAAGTCATTAACGAAGTACACAATGGTGATTGTGGTGAACATCAAGGCTCCCAGAAGCTGTATGCAGAATTACTAAGATTGGGGTATTATTGGCCGACTATGGAATCCGACTCCATCTCGCATGTCCGACGCTGCCAACCCTGCCAGCGGCACGCCGACAGGATACACTCGCCAGCATCCGACTTGCACATGATCTCAGCACCTTGGCCATTTCATTCTTGGGCCCTCGACCTCATCGGCCCCATCCACCCGCCGTCCAGAAGCCATTCATGGATCATGGTTGCTACTGAACGCTTTACGAAGTGGGTTGAAGCCGTACCTCTGCGGAGAGCCACGGGAGGTGCCGTTTCCAACTTCTTACGCGACGTCATCTGTCGTTTCGGCATCCCTCGATGTATTATATCTGACAATGGCACCCCATTCATTAACCGAGAGGTTCGAACTCTCATGGAAAGGTACAACATCAGCCATGCCACATCAACTCCCTATTACCCGCAAGGTAATGGTCAAGCTGAAGCGTCCAACAAGACTTTGCTACGAGTATTATCGCGAATGGTGCATGACGCCGACCGGTCATGGTCCGAACAACTGAATCTGGCACTCTGGGCCTACAGAACATCCATGCACACAGCGACAAAGGCCACGCCTTTCTCTCTCGTCTACGGGGACGAGTGTGTGGTACCTGCCGAGATCGCAGAACCATCGGCTCGACTTTCCCTAAGCAGCAGTCTCGGAGATGAAGAAGCCCGGCTCGCGGCACTTGACGGCCTCGACGAACGACGAGCCACGGCCCTGCGCCGCATGAAGAAGTATCATGAGCAGCTTACGAAAGCTTATGGGAAGACCGTCAAGCCACGTTCGTTTATCGAGGGCGACCTTGTTCTTCAAGCTGCCAAGCATGTGCGGGCCAACATGTCAGCTCCTAAATTCACGCCAAACTGGGAGGGCCCTTTAACGGTGCACGAAGCCCGCACTAATGGCTCGTACCTCCTGCTCAACCACGACGACGGTCAGGTCTCCGCCCCCATCAACGGCCGCTACCTGAAGAAGTATTATGTGTAGTCGCGTCATAGAACGCGCCCTCGTAGCATTTTTGTACATGCGACATTGCTTGCAGACTTGTATTTTTTTGTTGATCTGTGTAGCGTTCTACACTAGTCGTGTAATGGTGTTTTGTACCGCGTCCTATCAATACAAAGTCATGCTGTTACCTCAACTTCTGCCCAGCTGGCACTCATTCTCAACCTATGCTTCCTAAGTCACTTTCTACGAGCGGGAATGGGAGAGCATTCACAAGTAACCGAAACAAGCAAGACATTCAAAAAAAAAAGAGAGAAGAAAGAAGAGAGCAACCGAACATAACATACAATAAGCCGAGACCATCAAAAATATGTACATATACATCAAACGTTTACTAGCCGTCGTTAAGCACTACAACTACGGCAAAGTAACGTACAAGCTAGGAAAGTCTAGACAACAGCGATGCAACTGGGTGGGAGCTGAATGCCTGAAGTACCTCCCGCTCCGCTTGTACCTCTGACCATCCAGCATCAAGCTCGGCCTGTCGCCCTAACCGCTCTGACTCTCGCCCGTCCACCTCACCTCGCCGCCTCTGTAGATCGGACAACTGCCTCTGCAAATCGACGAGCTGTCTCTCTATCTCTGCCACCTGCATGTCAATCCCGGCCAACTCTGCCGTGATCTCTGACCGCTCTGCCTCTAATCCTGTGCGGCGCCGCTCCAGCAACATCTCCCGCATAACCACGACTGCACGCCTCTCATCCATATCGTGGCTGACGCTCCTCGATCTAAAGAAATCTGCTAGCCAGTCCAGCTGCATACCTAGCGATGTGAACGGAGCGAACTCTGAAAGCGACCGAGCAACGAACTCTGCAGTCCAACCCGACGACGGCACACTGGCGAACGGCAGCAACCACTCCATAAACCCTGCAGACACCCACATCCGTAGTACTGGGTTCTCTACCACCACGCTCTCGAATGTCTGCGGGAACGCTGCCTTCACCAGTTCTAACCGGCGCACAGTCTCCGCCGGTAGCTGGAGGCCCCCCCAAGCTGCCACATCCACCTGACCGCTCGAGGATCCTCTACTCATATCTCCGACTGTCGCGCCACTGCCGCCCGCTGCAGAAATCTCCGACATCCCACCCGCCCTCTGCGCCCCAATCGTGGCTGAGTGCATCGCCAGAAGAGTAGCTCCGACCTCAACCACAGACTCCGGCAATGTGTCATGCCGTCGCACCACCACGGCCTGAACCGGTGTCTCTCGCTCACGAATCGAGGCAGCAACAACAGACTCAGGCTCCGCCATTTCGCCACCATCACCTCCCACAACCGGCGTCTCCATGCCTGTCCACCAGTCCTCGTCAATGTCGAACATCACCGTATCGCTCCCCTCTCCGCCGTATAGTGCCCCCACCGTTTCCTCCATAGCAGGCAATGGGCTCACCCTCCTCGGCACACTGGCCGTCAATAGCTCAACGGCCTCGGTCTCGTCACTGTCAACTAATCTGCCGGCCTCGGCTGCCATAGCCTCCTCGCCTGCGATCTCAGTCTCGGCCTCGCTCCCCCCGCGACCGCCTCTTCCTCGTCCCCCTGGCAAAACCGCTGTCAGTTCACAGATTATGAGCAATATGCAAACCATATTTATACGACAAAAAGAAAGGACAGAAGCAAACCTCAGAGTCTAGCTCCTCTAATACGTCGCGCGGCCTCTTCGCCCCTGATAGGTGTGGGGCTGAGGTACCAGCACTAGCCTGACGAGCTGTCTCCATCATCCCCACTCGCAATGCCGACAAAGGCCCCTTGCCGGCCCCCGGCACCCTCGGCACCTCGGCAATAGGCTCCT
>JAVXUP010001560.1:0-37500 GCA_033070095.1 Escallonia herrerae
TATATATATATATATATATATATATATATATAGGGGGCCGATCCACACCCACCGGTGGAGAAATAACAAATTTCTCCACCGAACCGCTGGTCTTACCAGCGGTTGGCCACGTGGGCCAAAAAAGGACGAAAAGGGACAAAAAAAGGACGAAAATACTATGATAAATTCATGAAAATATCACGAGAAAATGAAAAACTCGTGAGAAAATGGTGGCAATAATGCCCAACCGCAACTCCTACATGCGGTTGGCATTATTGCCTTCCGTGACCCCACCCCCCACCCGTCACCCCCCTTGCCCCCCACCCCCTTGCCCCCCACCCCGTGGCCCCCACCCTATGTCCTTTTCCCCCACCCGTGAACCCCCCTTCCCCCACCCGTGAACCCCCTCTTCCCCCACGTGTCATTACCACCCTACCCCCCACCCCCACGTGTCATTCCCCCCTCCCCCTCCCTGCTGTTCACTCACGGTTCTTCTCTTCCTCTCTCACTTTTCTCTCTATAAAATCCCTCCTCCCCGAATCATTTCTTCCACCCTCCTCATTCTCCCTATCTCACCTACATACAAACAAAAAAAATTTACGCTAGAAGATCGGTGGATAACCGCTAGAAGACCGGTGGATTTTTCTTGAAATATATCAAGTTAAAACAAGTAAGTATTTTTCAATTTGTTCTTACCAATTGATTGTTTAAATTGTGTTACGCTTAAGTTGTTCTTACAATAGTCTAAAATTCGTGTTTAGGGCGTCAAAGGGCGTCAAAATTACGTTTTGACAAATCGGGGTATTACATTCGAAAAATTCCAAAATAGCGATTTTTTAGGGCGTCAGAAATAGAATTTTTCACGAATTTATAAAAAATAGCTAGAGCTAGATTTTGCCAAAGTACGAAACAGAGACCCTAGTTATTTTCAAAAGATCTATATCAGGTAAAAATTTCAGATTTTTCCAAAGACCGGAAAGGGGTTAACTGATACACGCAACCTTGTAACTTTGCAGTGTAATTTAAAATATCAAGCCAGCGCGATTTCGCGCAAAACTTTTATGAGAACCCTAGGGTGTTGGGAAGTTCCATTCCCCAGGAATTCGGGCCATTCCGAAGCCGTTAGCTAATTTTTTGGCCGAACGGGCTTTTAAGCGCTCGATCCGGACACCGGTTCGGGATTTTTAGGCGAAAAATCCGTAAAATACTTTTTAGATCAAGAATGAACTCAGGAAGCTTAAAATAGCATTTTAAAGCACTTTTGATATTTTCTGAAGCCAGGGGGTATTTTGGTAATTTGCCACCCCGAGAGGGGTATTTTGGTAATTTTCCCGAAAAAATTTTCCAACGGACTTTTAAGTCCAGAAATGTAAGTAAAACGCCTGAAATGTTATTTTGCAGCTGATTGCGGGGCGTAATTGTCGCTAAAGGTGAAAACTTAATTAGACAGTTTTTTTACGAATTTATAAAAAATAGCTAGAGCTAGATTTTGCCAAAATACAAAACAGAGACCCTAGTTATTTTCAAAAGATCTGTATCAGGTTAAAATTTCAGAGTTTTTCAAAGACTAGAAAGGGGTTAACTGATACGCGCAACCTTGTAACTTTACAGTGTAATTTAAAATATCAAGACAGCACAATTTCGTGCGAAACTTTTATGAGAACCCTAGGGTGTTGGGAAGTTCCATTCCCCAGGAATTCGGACCATTCCGAAGTCGTTAGCTAATTTTTTGGCCGAACGGGCTTTTAAGCGCTCGATCCGGACACCGGTTCGGGATTTTTAGGCGAAAAATCCGTAAAATACTTTTTAAATCAAGAATGAACTCAGGAAGCTTAAAATAGCGTTTTAAAGCAATTTTGATATTTTCTGAAACCAGGGGGCATTTTGGTAATTTGCCCCCCCGCGAGGGGTGTTTTTGTAATTTTCCCGAAAAAAAGTTTTTCAGTCCAGAAATGTAAGTAAAACACCTGAAAGGTTGTTTTGAAGCTGGTTTGATGGGCGTTAGGGTGACAATGAACCCCCGGGGGCTATTTTGCTAATTTTACGTTACACAAATCTGTGCTTAAAATAACTTTTAGTTCAGGAAAGGGTGTGAGACACCTGAAAAGTTATTTTAAAGAGTGAATTCAGGAAGCTTGTTGTCAGGGGGCATTTTGGTAATTCGCATCCCCGATAGGGGTATTTTCGTAAATTTGCAGCGTTAAGTTTTTCAAAGGATTTCTTAGTCCAGAAATGTAAGCAAAGCACCTGAAAGGTTGTTTTGAAGCTGATTTGGGGCGTTAGGGTGATAATGAACCCCCGGAGGCATTTCGGTAATTTGTCGCTCATCGGGGGCTATTTTGCTAATTTTACATTATACCAAATTTCTCGAAAGACGGTGGTTTAAATAAATTTTATTCTTCTTTTATTTAAATCTATGACTTGTTGAGAATGATATAATTTTTATTTTTTAGATTCCAGTATAAATATGGATGCAACTGGAGGAAATAATTTTTGTGAAGGTTCTGATCCACCTTACGTTGGTCAAGTTTTTCAAGCACTGGACGAAGTTGAAGCATACTATAGAGCATATTCGAAAACGATAGGTTTCGGTATTAGAACTAAGACGACTAGAAAACGGGCGAATACAGATCAAATTGGTGCAAGACTATTTGAGTGTCATAGAGGAGCACCGCATGTAACTCCGGTCGTTCGGATCAGTGACGAAGGGACAACAAGACAAAGAAAACGGGACACATTTCCGGGTACCGGCTGCAAGGCCCATGTGTATGCAGTACACCGAAAAAATGAAAACCATTGGGTTGTCACAGGAGTGGAGTTGAGCCATAATCATCAGTTGATGACCCCCAGTAAGATTGGTCAAATTCATCAACACCGAGAAATAAGCGCGGCACACAGACAACTAATTTTTACAATGGCCGAGGCTAAAATTCCACCTTCTAAGATGATGGGGGTTTTCTCAAGCCAGGCTGGGGGGATTGACAAGTTGAGTTTCAACGAAGTAGACCTTCGAAATGAACTTCGTGCTCAGAGGAGAGAGTCTTTCGGTAAGAGTGATTCTCAAACTACACTTGATCTCTTCAGGTCCCTTCAGAGTGAGAATTCTGGATTTTTTTACAGTCTCCAACTGGATGATGAGAACCGCATTAGTACTATATTTTGGGCGGACCCCCGTTCTAGAGCTGCTTACCAAAATTTTGGGGATGTTGTGACGTTTGACACCACATACCGCACCAATAAGTACTCTATGCCTTTTGCTCCGTTCACCGGGGTGAACCACCACTATCAGTCAATCTCGTTTGGCTTTGCCCTGCTTAGGGATGAGACGGAGGAGTCATTTACGTGGTTATTTGAAACGTGGCTTCAAGCAATGTATCATATTCCTCCAAAGACCATCATCACCGACCAAGATCTGGCAATGAAAAATGCAATCGCTAAGGTCCTTCCAGATACTCACCATGGCCTGTGCACATGGCACATAAGCAACAAATATCCCGAACGGCTTCACCATGTATATGCAAACCATCCGTCATTCAAGACTGACTTTAATACATGTGTGAAGAAATCGTTGACGGTAGACGTGTTCGAGGAGAGGTGGGCCACGTTAATGGATACTTACTATTTGCACAATCACGAATGGTTACAATCGTTGTATGAGATCAAGACACAGTGGGTCGGTGCCTACACCAAGAATTTTTTTGCAGCCGGAATGACTACGACCTCGAGAAGCGAAGCTATGAATTCATTCTTTGATGGGTACGTAGGCCAGTCTTCAAGTATAGCGGAGTTCGTACTAGAGATGCAGAAAGCCGTTGACAGGCAATTGTACCGTGAGAGAGAAGCCGACGCGGCTACAGTTTGCAAAGAAAGAGCTATACTACTTTATTCACCTTTAGAGGCTCATGCGGCTCAAGTCTATACCAAGGAAATGTTTCGACAGTTTCAAGAGGAACTACTAAAGTCGAATCAATATGGCATGACAAAGTTGCACGAGTATTCCACCAGAGACATCAAGGTTTATGCTTTGACAAATGTGACGAACTTCGCCAATCCGTGCTCTTCGTCGGCTCCGAGGACCAGACGACATTTTACCGTAGCAATTTGTAAGGACACTGGGTTGGTTAATTGCAACTGTCAACTGTTTGAGCATAAAGGTATACTTTGTCGACACGCGTTGAGGGTTTTGAGCGCCAAGAATGCTAGTGAAATCCCTCCACCGTATATCTTGGAACGGTGGACGAAGGAAGCCAACAGAGTCCACGGTCACATTCCTTACGTGCCCAATGTTTCAGTTGATTTCGAGCAATCTGAGTCGCTGCGATATAATCACCTTTGTAACATCATGCACGGTTTATCAATGGATGCAGCGTCGACATTTGATGGGTACAGGTATCAAGTTGAAGCAGCCGCACGGGATAAGGCTATGCATGCACAGTTTAGGATGGCATTACCAGAAACTGTGGACACTCCGACTACTCGACCAACTCCAGGCGGTAGATTCAATCGAGCCAAACAGCCAGTCATTGACGGCACTGACCTACAACGTGAGGAGGACGACATTTTTGATCCAATTATTTCTCAAACAAAAGGGCGAAAACGAGCAATACGCATGAAGAATCCGATTGAAGAAGCAACGGGTCAAAAAAAATTACGAAAGTGTGCGTTGTGTAATAAGATGACTGATCATGACAAGAGAAACCATTATAAAGTGTTAGGTATCGAACCTGGCAGTATGGTCGAGGAGGACGATGATGAGGAAGAGTGTTAGGGTTAATGTTTCAGTTGTATAAATTGAACTTTTATAATGTTTAAATTTGTGATTTGGTTTGTGCAATCTTTAATTTGTGATTTGATTTGTGGATTATTGATATTTTTGGTAACTCCGTTTTCGGGCACACTTTAGGCCCCAATTGATAGCTTCCGAAAAAAGTTGTAATTTTTTTTGTCACTTTTTTTCCGCTCATTGCACTTCAGGCACGCTAGTTAGCCCATTTGTAAGACTTTCGGCGAAAAACGAGACACATTAATTTTTGAGTTTTCCTAGGAAGGGCCTATTCGGGCACACTTTAGGCCCCAATTGATAGCTTCCGAAAAAAGTTATAATTTTTTTTGTCACTTTTTTTCCGCTCATTGCACTTCAGGCACGCTAGTTAGCCCATTTGTAAGACTTTCGACGAAAAACGAGACACATTAATTTTTGAGTTTTCCTAGGAAGGGCCTATTCGGGCACACTTTAGGCCCCATTTGATAGCTTCCGAAAAAAGTTGTAATTTTTTTTGTCACTTTTTTTCCGCTCATTGCACTTCAGGCACGCTAGTTAGCCCATTTGTAAGACTTTCGGCGAAAAACGAGACACATTAATTTTTGAGTTTTCCTAAGAAGGGCCTATTCGGGCACACTTTAGGCCCCATTTGATAGCTTCCGAAAAAAGTTGTAATTTTTTTGTCACTTTTTTCCGCTCATTGCACTTCAGGCACGCTAGTTAGCCCATTTGTAAGACTTTCGGCGAAAAACGAGACACATTAATTTTTGAGTTTTCCTAGGAAGGGCCTATTCGGGCACACTTTAGGCCCCATTTGATAGCTTCCGAAAAAGTTGTAATTTTTTTTGTCACTTTTTTTCCGCTCATTGCACTTCAGGCACGCTAGTTAGCCCATTTGTAAGACTTTCGGCGAAAAACGAGACACATTAATTTTTGAGTTTTCCTAGGAAGGGCCTATTCGGGCACACTATAGGCCGCATTTGATAGCTTCCGAAAAAAGTTGAAATTTTTTTTGTCACTTTTTTTTTCGCTCATTGCACCTCATGCACGCTAGTTAGCCCATTTCTATGAATTTCGGCGAAAAGCGAGACGCGTAATTTTTTCGAATGCCGTCATATGAAAGGTATATTCGCGCACATTTTAGCGCCAAATTCATAGCATGCGAAAAATTATGTACATTTCTTTTTGGTACAATTTTTTGTAACATCACAGCAGCTAGCCACGCACGTCAGGATAATGGTAATGAATGCGTCTAGCTTCATTCTTTTTCAGCTCCCAGGCTATCCTATACCTAAACGTCAAGGCATCCTTCCTAGTCCACGAGGAGTGTTTGAGCACTTCCGAGCGAGCAACGTAGTCCATGTACTTGAGGACGTAAATCCCGCAATCGTGACCGTTATATTGCTTTGGTCGGTCCTTTATCATCACGACCGTCCAAGGGTCACCCTGTGGCCGTCCGCATGCTAGCGAGAGGACAGTAGTCTGCATCCAACAATAAAAACGAGAATCAAGCCTATGAGACAAGAACAATATACTATGGGCCAAGGTCAAAAAATAAATACTAACCACTAAAGTGATGTACTCGTTGTACATCTGTGCCAGCAGCTGTCCAGGCTCGTCCTCCCTTAGGCTATCGTATATGTGAACCGTTCTGAACGCTGGATGGAGAACTAATAGGAACCAGTGGTTTGCATGATGACAGGGTATCATGATAAGGTTCGCATCAGCAGCGGGACATTGATAGTCTGCGTTCATCATGCCTAACACGTTTCGACCTGGTTTCCACTTACTCCTACCGCCCCCTCGCCTCCATTCTGTGAATTCTCTCACCGTTAATTCCACAAAATGAGTGGGATACATGTTAAGCTTCAAATATTCAGAACGGTTAAAACGTTGCTCTCTAATCCGGAGCAGTTCTATGTAAGCGTTCATGACAAAATTTGAAAGATCTGTCTCCGGCGCCAACGTTCTGATATCCTCATGACCTAGGAATGTCGCAAGGGGAAAGTCTGCTGAATTGACAGGCTCATGCCCAAAGTAGTGCCGGTCGATCCAAGCCATCTTGTCCGACCTCAATGGCTTCGTCGCTTGTCCTTTGTCCGACCGAAAGCTTGGGCGCGAGGCCTGGATTCCTACTTGGGGAACCTGACTCTGGCACTGAGAGTCGTATGCGTCAGGAGGCAAGCGACTATACGGCTCCCACACCTGACTCTGGGGCTGATAGTCGTACGCGTCAGGAGGAGGGCGACCAGACGGCTCCCACACCTGACTCTGGGGCTGATAGTTGTACGCGTCAGGAAGAGGGCGACCAGACGACTCCCACACCTGACTCTGGGGCTGATAGTCGTACGCTTCAGGACGAGGGCGACTAGACGGCTCCCCTTCGTAACCCCGGTACGCAAGACTAAAGTTTTGAACTTCAGTCTTGTACTTCTCAATGGACCTCTTGAGATTGTCAGGAGCCTGCGCGACAAACCAGTCAAACGACTCCAGCTGCTTGAACACCTCAATGCCCTGGTCAACCTAAAAAACATGCATAGAAAATATGGCTAATCATATTTGACAAATGGTCGATAAGGTGCGCAAATAAATTATCAAACAACACTAGCATGACTTACAATGGCCAATGCCCAGAACTGGTCATAGACCTCACGTGGCGCGTACGATGTCTTCTTCACCTGGGAAGGGCGATTCACCCTCGTGCGCGTCACCCTGAGAAACCACTGTAAGTATTCCTCAGTACTAATGCCGTCGTGCTTCAGCGATACAAGGCTATCATACGTTTCCTGCCAGGTATTCCACTGGTGCACCTCGTCACCCAACAAAATCAAGGCATCAGCCACCTCGAAGTTCGGCCCTCGACCACCCCTGTATGGCCGCATGTCTACAGCGGGTTTTGGTATCCCTTGTGGACAGCCAGCTTGCTTCATAGCTCGATCGGGCATCTGAAACTCACATTCTTCGAAGTGAATGAGCGGCACCCGAACCAAACCTGCCAGCACGTACGACACCGGAAGTTGCCAACACCACTCATCCAACAGATGCATCACCTTGCCATATGGCTGCCACGTCACCTGGGATGCATCTAGTATCTCTAGTTCCCCCCGATAGAACTTTAGATGGTGGTGAGGGTCTACCCGTCTCCACCTCCGGTTGGTCGTAGGCCCCCAGGCCCACACCCTAGGCCACGTCTCATCGGAATCTACCAACGGTTGTGGACGACCCATGGGTAGCCTCTCGTAAGACCAAACCTGTGAATGCAAACATTATATGGAATTAGTAATTAATCCCGAATATATTGACTAAGGATCCTACCAAGAAAATAAATGCTCATACCTGTAATAGAGTCAGGCAGGCGGCAATGGACTTGGCACCGTTTCTCGTAGCCTTATGCAGTGCTCGATATAGGTGCGCAAGGACAGCTGAACCCCACGAATAGGAGTATACCTCCTCAAGATCCTCCAAGAACACCATATACTTCGGATGCACCGTGTTTTTCGAATGCGTCGGAAGTAATATAGCTCCAATAATATACAGAAGGAATGCCTTCGTATACGTCACGAAATCTTGAGGAGTGTATTCATCCGGTAGCACGCCGTACTGCTCTCTCAGCCATTTAAGCTTGACGCCGTTTGTTGTAAGCGCTGCCCTTGGAATTCCCGGAAAATACTGCATAGCCATATTCGCTATGGATGCAGACGGCACGTTCAAAGTAACGGGTCTGCCGTGACATGGGATTCCAAGTATAAATCCGACGTCCTCTAACGTAACAGTCATTTCACCAAACCGGAAGTGAAATGAGTTCGTCTCGCTCCTCCATCGTTCAACTAGAGCGGATATAAGGCAATCGTCGTGTCGAGACCATTTCCCGGGATCGGTGAACAGGGTTAAATTTTGACGGTGTAATAGCTGTATTTGTTCCTCGTTTAGTACCCACTCTTCAAGGTGCCTTGTGCTTTGAATTGTTTCCAAAACACCCCTATCGACACCGTCAAATACGTGCCTCGCGACGTGGTCATCGTCATCGTATAGGATTGATGTATCATGAGGTCCAGAGCTGAAATTCATACCTTTAAGAACAAAATATAATTATAAACCAACTTAGCGTCCATAATATCCATAATATTTACATTCCAAAACTATAACTGGATCTTTAACCTAGCTTACCAACACATTAGCAATAGTCATTATTTCAATGTATTAAAACAAATCCTCAATTCCCACCACTCCGAACGCTTAATTACGCTAGTTCCCACTGAATTTAGCGCCAACGTGGTTATATAGCAATATATAGCCCGATGGCCCCTACACCTCCAACACCTCAAAACCGCTTTAAAGTCAAGTTTTTAAATGTATTACGTCAATTATATACCAAATATATCAGGAAAAATTTTAAAGGGGGCAAGTTACCAAAACACCCGCTACTTATGCAAAATATCCCCTGGCAGTCATCGCCGGTGCGTCACAAGGTTCAGAACATCTGGAACAAAATAAGTTTTCGGGTGTCTCACACCCTTTCCTGAACTAAAAGTTATTTTAAGGTATGAATTTTAAGCTGGATCCTTCCTAGCAAAATAGCCCCCGAACATCGGCAAATTACCGAAATGCCCCTGAGCGTTCACTATCACCCCAACGCCCCCGAACCAGCTTCAAAACAACATTTCAGGTGGTTTACTTACATTTCTGGACTAAAAAGTCGTTTGAAAAACTTGGCACGGGAAAATTACCAAAACACCCCTTGGCGCGGGAAAATTACCAAAACACCCCTACGCGCGCCACGTCAGCTTCAAAACAACATTTCAGGTTTTGTAATTATATTTCTGGACTAAAAAGTCCGTCAAAAAACTTAGCACTGTAAAATTACCGAAATACCCCTCTCGGGGCGGCGAATTACCGAAATGCCCCTGGCATAAAAAAATATCAAAAGTGCTTCGAAATGCTACTTGAGGCTTCCTGAATTCATTCTTGACATAAAAAGTATTTTACGGAGGTTTCGCCCAAAAATCGCGAACCGGTGTCCGGATCAAGCGCTTAAAGGGCCGTTCGGCCAAAAAAATAGGTAACGGCTTCGGAATGGCCCGAATTCCTGGGGAATGGAACTTCCCAACATCCTAGGATTCTCATAAAAGTTTCGCGCGAAATCGCGCTAGCTTGATATTTTAAAATACACTGCAGAGTTACAAGGTTCCCCGTATCAGTTAACCCCTTTCCAGTCTTTGGAAAAATCTGAAATTTTTACCTGAGACAGATCCTTTAAGAATAACTAGGGTCTCTTTTTTGTATTTTGGCAAAATCTAGCTCTAGCTATTTTTTATAAATTCGTGAAAAACTGTCTATATTTGGCACCCTAAAAAATCTCTGTTTTGGAATCTATAAATGTAATACGCTGATTTGTATAAACCTAACATTGAATTATAAGGAAATTCAAAATACTTACTTGTTGTGACTTGATGTATTTAAAGAAAAAACTACCGATCTTCTAGCGGTTATCCACGATCTTCTAGCGTAAAATTTTTTGATTTGTATTGTTGTGGAGATTATGTAGGTGAGATATGAAGTACGAAGGAAGTTGGTAAAAGATGACAGAGTGCAGAAGAAGGGTTCGGGGGAGGGGATTATAAAGAGAGAAGCGAGGAAGAGAGAAGAAAAAAGACAGAAAAAAGTGAGGAAGGGTGGGTGTTTATGCGGTCAAAGGCTGCTGCAAAAAAAAAAATTCGGCAGAAGGACACCACGTTGGGGCATCACGGGGGAGGGAAGGACGACACGTGGCATCGTGGGGAAGGACACCAGGTGGGGCATCACGCGGGGGGGGGGGGGGGGGGGCGCCACGTGGCAGGGGAGGGGGGCAGGGACCAACCGCGGGTTGTAGGAGCGGTTGGGCCCTGCGGATGAGGGGAGGGGACGCCACGTGGCAGAGGAGGGGACCAACCGCGGGTCGTAGGAGCGGTTGGGCCACGTGGCAGGGGGAGGGGACGCCACGTGGCAGAGGGAGGGGACCAACCGCGGGTGGTACCGACGGTTGGGCCACGTGGCATCCCCTCCCCCTGCCACGTGGCAGAGGGAGGGCACCAACCGCGGGTGGTACCAGCGGTTGGGCCACGTGGCAGGGGCGGGGACCAACCGCTGGTGGTACCAGCGGTTGGTCCCCGCCCCTGCCACGTGGCGTCCCCTCCCCCTGCCACGTGGCCCAACCGCTGGTACCACCCGCGGTTGGTGCCCTCCCTCTGCCACGTGGCAGGGGGAGGGGATGCCACGTGGCAGGGCCATCGCTAATACCGCCGGTTGGCCATGCTGGTGGGCCACGTGGCAGGGGGATGGGGTTGGGCCACGTGGCAGGGGTGGGGGACGGCACGTGGCAGGCATATTAATGCCAACCG
This sequence comes from Escallonia herrerae, assembly GCA_033070095.1. Taxonomy (NCBI): domain Eukaryota; kingdom Viridiplantae; phylum Streptophyta; class Magnoliopsida; order Escalloniales; family Escalloniaceae; genus Escallonia; species Escallonia herrerae. The sequence goes on from JAVXUP010001560.1 coordinate 11,119, forward strand.
CTGGTTGTGCATGCGGTTGGTGTCCTTTTTCTCTCTCTCGCCATTTTCTCACCATTTCTCGTGCCATTTCTCGTGCCTTTTTTGCCATTAATGCAGTGACCGTACACCTTTTTCGCCTTTTTGTCCCACGTGGCCAACCGCTGGTAAGACCAGCGGTTCGGTGGAGAAATTTGTTATTTCTCCACCGGTGGGTGTGGATCGGTCCCCATATATATATATATATATATATATATATATATATATATATATATATATATATATATATATATACAATTTTCTAAGTTGGTGGAGTATGGACAAATTAATAAGCATATACCAAGTTATGCTTTTATTTGTCTGTAAAAAAAAAGACACTCGAAGGAAAAACAATGTTTCTTACATCTTACAAGTTATGACAGGGACTTTTCAGAACTACAAAAACATAGAATCGTTGATAGACTCACTTATATGAGTGTGAAAGTGTGCCCGCTTCATATGAGATTTGAGCTAATTCTTTAAAGCACTCACAAAAGTTGGGATAAAGTACAAGGCCATAATGTAGTTTGTGTATAGTTCTACTGTAATGCCCCGAACCCAGATCCGTGCATGTTCTTAAACCCAAACCCAATCACGTCCATCACGTAACTATTATAAAGGTAGAGCAGAGCATCTAAAATACCGATAACAAATCAGAAAAATATATGTGTGGATAATTTGATGGATTGAGTTTCAGATTGAAATCCCTTACCTCGGTCCGAAGCTATGTTAAGCTAATCAACCAACCTCACCAGAATTCCTTTGAATTAACCTAAATAGAGCAAATCATTTATCTCGATACAATCTACGCTATGATGTTATAAACTCGGTATTAACTTTTTAAACAGTTCTGATCCCTACTCTCAAAATGAGCTCACTACAAGCTATTCACTTATGGCAAATATAGATTTCTTAAAAATAGATAACATATACATTGTAGATACACTAGGTGGATCGAAAAAGTCACTTACATAATGCTACAAATTTTCTCGAGAACGGAATCCTTAATTGCCAATTCATTCCAAGCTCCTCTTGAACGAGCCAATAGTATACACGCCTATCTTCACTTCTTAAAAAACTCACTTAGCGAAAATCTTGTCATTTTTCCTCAATTTCTTTCATTCTCCTTCTATCTGTAGCATCCGACTCTATCCGGCTTTTCTAACTCTCTGACTCAGTCTTTTGAACTCTAAAGACAATAACTAACAGACCCCATCGTCTCGACAACCCATACTAGTACACCTTCCCATTCTTTCTTCATGTCCCTTTCTCATACAAACACGCACACAAACCCACAACACAATACACACATGCACCCATAGCACTCACATGATAATCCTAAAAAAATACACAAATACTACCAAAATACCTCCCGTTGTATGTTTTTTTTAAAGAAGGTAAAAATATATACCAAGCTTAAAAGTAGGTGAGAATTTACATCAAACAGACAACCAATAACAACAAAGATACAAGACAACTACAGGACATTACAAAATCAAAACCAAAACACCCCAAGAGACTCTGCTTGGCCCAGCTCAATTCCATGAAAGGGAATCACAGGCTGTACACCAGCAAACCATTCTTGTTGAAGACCCGAACTGGAATTGTGCACAAAAGATGCCAAAGCCGAAGACAGAGAAAGCACACCTGGTTTCCCTTGTGCGATATGCAACGAATGCAAATTCCTGCAGCTAAAAGGTATTGTGCACAAAAAAGTCGTTGTACTTGCCTCCCCTATCCTTAGATGCGATCGACTGAATTAGGGTAGCTCGTCCCGCTTTGTTAAGAAGTAGGCCTAACCAGTGAGCACACTGATCTTGAACCCGTTGCACCAAGGCGTGAAAAATTACTTTTCGATTTAAATATGTCCAATTGAACCCCAAGGTATTTCTCAAACTGCAGATTGGCCGAGAATTCAAAACCTACTTCAATTTCTTTACGGATTTCTTCTGAAGCATTGGGACTAATTACTAAACTAGATTTAGCCCAGTTAATGCATTGGCCTAAGAATCGACAGTATTCTTGTAGCACACACTTCAAATGTACTATGTCGGACTGGGCACTTTTTCGGAGCCTGAGAAAGAGGTAGATGTCATTTGCGTACATCAGGTGGGAGACCGAAGGGGAGTGGCAGCCAACTTTGATGCCTTGAAATTTCCCCATAGCTTCGGCTTGCCGTAAGCTGGCCGAGAGGATTTCCGCACATAAGACAAAATAAAAGGCGAGAGGGGATCGCCTTGCCGGATGCCACAAGTCGGATAAAAAGGCGGTGAAGGTGACCCGTTGATGAGGACTGAAAAGGAGATAGTTGAAATACATTGATTAATCAGATTGACCCAGGCAGGAGGGAAGCCTAAAGCCACAACAAGTGCGAATGAAGTCCCATCTTAACCGGTCAAAAGCCTTACTCATGTCTAACTTAAGAGCCACGAGAACAACCTTCCCTTGAGTACGATGACGGATGCACTCGGTTATTTCTTGGGCCAACATAACATTATCAGAGAGGCACCGACCTTGAATAAAGGCATTCTGAAAATGCGAAACAAGCGACTTCATCACCGGGGTCATGCAATTTACTAACGTTTTGGAGATAACTTTGTACACCACGTTACATAAACTAATAGGTCAGAAATCCTCAGCTAGTTCAGGCGACTTGATTTTAGGAACAAGAGAGATAAAAGTGTGATTCACCTCTCTCAACATCTTACCAGAGTTTAGGAAAGAGAGGACTACCTGAGTAATCAAGGGACTCATAATTCCCCAACACCGTTCAAACACGATAGCAGGATAACCATCAGGGCCAGGAGCTTTTAGGTCAGCTAATTGGAAAATGACAACTTTAATTTTAGAAGGTGAGAAGGAGTGATTAAGGTGAAGGATTTGCCCAGGAGTCAGAGTACCAAGGTCTAGAGGAGCCACATAAGCAGACAACTCAGAGCTAGAATAGATCGGCAAACTCGCTGGAGATAACAGGTTTCGAAAGTAAGAGGTCAGGTGAGTTCAAATATCTGCCTCAAAAGTAAAATTTATCCCTAGGTCACCCTTAAGTGTAGAGATGCAATCAGTGCAGCGACGGATAATGGTCGCCGCATGAAAAAATTTTGTATTCCCGTCCCCCTGAGGTTAACCAAGAAATTTTTGAACGTTGGTTCCAGAAAAATTTCTTCACTTTTAAGAAAGTCCAGACGACATCTAAGGCGGTAATCCTCAATTTGGTCGGCATAACTGGAGTAAACACTCAACTAGGATGAAGAGAGAACTGTCCCGAGATCTTTGATTTCTTGCCTGATATTACTGAAACTGTTGTGACTCCAACTACGTAAAACCACAAATGAATTCTGAATCCTGCGCATAAGCTGGAAAAGGGGAGAGCCAGCCATAGGGACCGACCAAACACTTCGAATTACTGAGAGACACTGAGGTGAAAAGAACCACATAGCTTCGAAACAACGAGGTGGAGTGTGTGAATTATGGGCATGGCAGGAATTACAAGCACTGGGGGATGGTCCGATCATTGGATTCCTAAATTCCTAGCCAAAGCTAGACTATGGAGAATCATCCAAGACGACGATGCCATGATTCTGTCAAGTTTTTCGTATACAAAACCCCGAATCGGGGATCCTCTGGCCCAGGTAAACACTGAACCCTCGCAACCAATATTTGTAAGACCTAGAGTGGCTAAGAAATCATTAAAGGCATTTACCCTAGGAATAATTGAAGAACGGGGGCCAGATATCTCTCTTGGGTCCAGGACTTGATTGAAATCCCCACATAAGCATAAAGGGCAAGAAAAAGGTAGTAACTGGGAGGCTAGAGTACACCAAGTACTCTCTCTGAGGGAGACCACATGATTCCCATATATAAAACCGTAGAGCTCAAGTACTCTCCCATTGTATGTAAAATTACCAAAATACACCCCAACGTATGTATATTTATCAAAATAACTCCCGTCGGCCATCGCATCAACAAAAATCCCGAAACAGTTTAAAATATCTTTTTAAGCAAATTAAATTTATTTTTTCGGACCAAAAAGTCCTTCACGGTATTTTTGCTCAAAACCCTTATCTGATATTTTAACTGAGCACAAAATGGCCACATCTCAACGATACAATAAATGGTATCGGAATACCAAGCAAATTTAGACACTGAAGTGTCCCAATAAAACAAGATTATTATAAAAATTTTAGCCAAAAAAAGCTAATCTGCTATATTAAATAAATCAAAAACTCTTTTTTCAAATAAAATCATTTAATGCCCTTCGCATACCCAAATCCCAGAAAATTCCATGATGTAGATCTCATAAAAATAATAGGGGGTTCTCTTTTGTATTTTGTCAAAATCAAATTGGAAATAGCTTTTTGAAAATCCAACAAGGGATTGATGGAAAAACTCAAGCCTTTAGCGACACTTACACTTCCTATTTCTAAGTTCTTGGATCAAACACTTACATCTACACCTTATACACATGCACACTACATTGCCTCTCATTATCCTTCTCAGGTTACTCTCTACGACATATACACACTAAAGAACTACTCACACATTCATTAAAGAACTTAGGTTCTCTGACTATATATTTAGGACTCATCCCCGTGGAATGATATTCAACCCTTGTTCTCTTCTAGAACTCCCAATGGCTTTCGAAGACGATCCCATCATCTTCGAGCTCAAATTTTGTGCCTTCGCAGACACCTTTAACAAAATTAAATTGATCCACCTAGACGAACAATTCAACCTGAAATTTGTGATGAGCTTGAGGAGCGTGGTGGTATGCAAAGACATTCTTCGTGTGGCTTGCAAGTTCTGGGATGTAGATGATCATGTATTCTGCTTTGGTCTAAATGAACTATATCCTGCTTTTAAAGAATTCTCGGCCTTGGTAGGCATTTCGGTTCAAGATGGGTACGTCAAGACCCTCAAGAGCTTATTGAAGATAAAAAAAAAATAAGTGTGCCCGATCTTTCATTTGAGGTGATGGTATTTAGCTTTCTCCCTTGATAAAATATTTTTCTGTCAAACCGACTGGTAGTGATCAACAGTATGCCCATGGTCGTTGGGCGCCTTGGCATTATGCTTGGTGGCCAAATATCTTATCTTTTCTGGCCTTGGGGTTGCTAATTTGAAGCTAGCTGACATATTGGTCCAGGTATCGACTAGAGGTAAAACCATAACTCCCTTGGTGGTAGTTGAAACTTTGCTTTCTATCACTGATGTGCATAAAGATCCTAGTGTTCCTTTCGGGATTAGTTATTTTCTTTTATACATGTCGCGGTGGACCATATGTGCCTAATAGCCAAACCTACTGCGGTAGGGTATAGCTCCAATGCTTTTTGTTATTGACCTTTACTCTTTGAATGTCATTCAAACGTAGATGACTGGACTCACTTCTTCTATGTGCGAGAGTCCAAATATATCAGTTGGTACTACAAATGATGGAGGGCTCATGGGCCTATTCTAAGAACTGCTGAATACCCCTGTGTTTCTCTTGGGACTACATTATACATCTTTCTACTTTGCCTGCCAGATCCTGAGGCAGTTTGATTATGAGCAAGTAATTCTAAAAGTCTATGGTGAGTTTGTAAGGGAACATGCCCTTAGCCCTTCCAAAATCGAGGCTATTTTGTGAGGTTGGGGATCTCCACCTTATACTCACAATTCCATTGAAGTTAGACGTTTCTTTACTGGTATAGAGCCTATTGCTCCTTTACTGTCTAATGCATACTCTGTTGGCTTTTGATCTTGGTTCTTAAAAGGTGTTAGCTTTGGAAAACAAATTGAGGATGGAACTGAACTAGGACTTCCTAGGTGCTTGTGCGTCTTTGGAGCAAACCAAGGAGGAAGCTTGTGCAGCTATAGAATTAGGCCTGGAGGTGTCTGAGCCTGGAAAGACTTCTCAAATCGTAGTGCAAAGTTTTTGTCATCCTCAGGCTGAAGGCGAAGTTCGGGTCCCTTAGATCAGGCGGTTTTGGATTGGTTCCCAACTATTCGAGGAGAAGTTTGATGCTGACGGGAATCCAATACGATCTTTACACATGGATGAGCCCCGACGACACCCCTCCTTGCTGCTTAAGGAGAAATCACCAAATAGGAATTCGACTATCAAAGTTCCGTGGAATCGGGAAGCTAAAATGGATGCTTATCTCGAGGGTCGGTTTGATCGAAAACGTAATAAAGCAAAGGGAAAGCGGATTGGTGACCTGCTTCTCAAAGATTGGCTTACAAGAAAGATACTGAAACGTGGAGATCAATCATAAATGACGAAGACAGTCTAGCTATGAAGAAGATGAAAAAGATTTTGGTGGATATCCCATAGGTTGTTGATCGGACCTAGAAATTTCTTTTTTCCCCAACTTTTGCCTAGGCTGCACTTTACAGGGTTTTCCTCCTAGAGGGCATTTTTCTTTTTTTTTTTCTATACTTTTTTTTCCTGATTTCAATTTTCATTTGCCCTAACTTTTGCCTAGGCCATTCTTTACAGGGTTTTTGTCCTAGCATGCATTTTTTTTCCTTCAGGAATGTAGTCAGTGTTTTAGCTAATAATAAAAGAATTTTATTATTAAAATTTGACCGCACTCGAGGTAACTTTACAGGCTGTCTACGTACCTCCATCTATGTGCTACATCAATTTGTGTATGCTAAAAATTGTTCTTAATTTTCATGAGAGAAGCATTCTTTTAAGTACACACTCATGATAAGTTGATGTGGAAAAAAGAATAAATCTTTCCAACATTGGGCAAATGCAAGTACCAATCTTGAATAATTTTGAAGGAAGTAGCTGTACAAGTCCTGAACATTCAGACAAACACGTAGAACGCAAGAACAAAGGGTCATCTCTTTCACTACAGGTAAGAGCTGCTTTGAGGAAAATATATAAAAGCAAGAGCTCTGTACAATAATTGGAAATAATGTTGACTTTGTGGGAAACATATTAATACCTGACTCTGCATATTGAGTCTGTGTTCTATGGGATAGAGGAGACTCCGAGTTCTCAACAAGCAAATGAACATTGAAGCCCACTCTTTGATTCGTCACTCTCTTATATGGTCCACAAATGTTGCAAGGTACGCAGGACTTTGCTATCTATATTAATTTTCACCATCTTCCACTTTTAGTTGACCCAAAAAGCATAAAACAAACACGTGATGACATGCCTATCACCAGCGTGTTTTTAGTTGATCCTGAAGGACACTATTTCCTATCCTTTTGATTGCACACACAGATTTCTCACCGTAATCAGTCCCGACAAGCAAAAATCAGAACAATTTTGAACCAGATTTGGCTGAATTTTTTAGTCCAAACAAAATGCCTTACTTCTCAACTAAATTTAACGATTTTTTAACCCAACAATTTTGAAAAGGAGAGGGGGAGGGAGAGAGAGAGAACAAGAGAGGAAGATTTGTGTGTGGGTCGGGTGTGTGTAAATGAGAATCAGTACATGTTAACTCGATGAATCCAGCATGAAACGTATGCGTGCATATTCATCCATAGGTCAAAACGGATAGCAGGGACATTGGGCATATTACCGGGTCTAGAATTGTACTGATATACTGATTCGATCCGAGCTGTTTCAAAGAGAGGGAGGAGGTAAACCATTGAGTCGATTGGTGAAGAGAGTGAAGTGCTGTTGTGGGATTAGCAAAAAGGAACTCAATAAGAAAATTGGCTATTGCGGCTGTAGCTGTAGGTACCGCTGGCTAATTCTTTGTGGCCACTTTGTTTTTGGGTTGCATATGGGCTGAGTTTTAGCGGGCCTTTTTTGGCGTAAAAATTTCATCATCATATAAAGTAGAAGAAAAATTTTATGAGTTATAGCAACGGGATATTGTAGCCACCGGCATAGGTAGGCTAAAATGACTATCGCAGAGGCGGTATAGCAGTGACCGCTGCCGCAGAGGGTATATACAAGTGGATTTGTGGCCGCCGTTGTAGAGCGCTGCTACAGGGCATTTTTCTTACAGTGCAAGCACAGGAGAACCCCTGGTTGGTGGGAAATCCACTGTGAAAATTGCCATTGGCCGCCGAAGGAAGGAGAGGAGAAAATAGGTGGGGGTTGCATGCGGTTTAGCTGTGTGCTTTGTCGCTATGTACACTTCGTGCTATATGTTGACTTTATTATATATGTGGCGTACGGACTTAGTTTTTCTGTTTAAGTCTAACATTTAAAATAACTAAAATGAATTTTCTTTTAATTATCCCTAAATTTTTTAAGTATTTTGATATGTAAAAAAACCAGAAAAACATCACTTTTAACTATTTTTTTTAATTTTTAGGTAGACACTTTTATAACTGCTGAATATACCATATGATTCGTAAAAATGTTGGAGTAGTAGGTGGGCACCAGCACACCGATGTCACCCGCTAGCTCCGCATCTATGAGTGGTGGTGGTCTCCTTATTGTTGTGGTGGTGGTTCTGTGGGGAAAAATGATGGTGGGTTGACTGGAAAAGATAAACATAGGTGTTTTGCAGGGACGTCAATGCCACATGGAGTTGACATGGATGTCATTTATACTACTTATAAAAGTACGAATGTTGTGAATCATTTCTGGACGATTATGTCCTTTGTTAATTATACCAATCACACTTTTCCCTCCATTTATGATTCCTTATTAGATTTGATTGAAATTAAATGAACATTGGATAATCTAATTATAAACATTGGGAAATGAAAAGTTAGATGAGAAAGAAAAAAAAATTCATTTATTACTCCTTTTTTAATTTGGTTGAAATGAAATAAATATTGGATAATGAGAACTGTGATTATTTTTCCTTACATTTTTAGGTTAGCAAACAATTAACTAATTGACAAATTGAAAAATAAAAACAAAACAAAGATATTGAAATACGTGAGATATTAGCTAAGAAACAAAAGGCTGTTAAAATAATAAAAACTGAAAAAAAAAGGATTAAATATGCATCAAAAAATGAGAAAAATAAGGCTTAAATATGGCCAATTTGAACTGAAAATCTATTCAGTTACGCACATGGTCTTGAAAATTACAAATCTTAAGTGTATATCATAAACCTATTTAACTGATTACAAAAATAAAGACGTATATTCATTCTTTTAATTTCTCTATTTACTTTTCTTTACAGCAGAACCATCAAACATTTCTTCAATCATGAAGTCCATAAAAAAGATTTTCAAATAATGAATGATTACAATTGTGAATATCAAATATGTATTTATTCTAAAACAAATCTCAAAAGAAATATGAATATAATTATATTATATTATTTTGATCTCCAAAAAACTAATGATATCACTTCAGAAATTACTCCTGACCATGTCCACGTGCAACACACGTTCTCAATACCAGTGTTTGACTATTTTAACATTAAAATAACTAAATGATATGAGAGCCAACATGTAAGATTCCGCATAAACCCTTTTGATCTTTTTGATGGTGAACAGACAAATAGAAATGGAATTGAACCTCGAAAATATAAAAAAAAAACCACATGTTCCAAAGGGTGCCAAGCACTTTAGCAACAAAACAGGTTACAGACGCTCAACAGATTGTCAATGCACTATACTTAGAGGGTGTTTGTGATTGATTATGCGATGGTCAAACCTGATTTAATCTAGATTAAATTAGGTTTGTGGGTGTTTGGCAAAAGAGATTAAAAGATTTAATCCATCTCCAAACGCTAAAATTGATTTAATCCATAATCCTCAAAAGTGAGGATTATGAAATAATCAATTTTTTCATAATCAGGTTTGACCTTTTAATTTACCATCATATCCCCATTTTTTTTTTTACAAAAAGACCTCCCATACCCCTTAATTAATTAGATAATTTTTGGAGTTTATTTCTTTTCCTATTGCTACTCTTCTTTTACGGCTAAAACACAGAGAGGGATACAACCGCCTTCTTCCTCCACACCATTTCTGTAAGTTTTTCTATCTTCTTATCTTGTAATCTTTTCTTCTATTTTATAGTTATTTACGAATAAAAGTTATGTTGACGTTGCTTGGATATTGAAAAATTATTTATTGAGTGTCCTCTATGGTCATTTTGTCATTATGAAACTGATTTAAGTACTTTTTATCCAAACACTTTTTATAGATTTGATCTAATTTACAACTACTTTTGCCAAACAACAAATTGATTCTGATTAAATCAGATTTTAAAAACTGATTAAGATTTAAGCTGAATCTGCTTTTTTTAATCAATCCCCAAACGGGCTCTTAACCTTAGTTGCAGAATTCACTCAGTTTTTGGTCACGCTTCCATTCTGACCCGAATCTTGCATTGTTATAGCTGCTGGAGTATTTTAATAAAAATATCTTTATCTATTATGCAAAAAAAATCTTTTTTTTTAGCAATAATTACTTTGCTATTATTGGACCGTTACAAGTATTAAGTAGTATTTTGCTTTGTGTCTCTTTTATTGGTCCATAAGTGTCAACACAAGTAGTTTATGACAATAGTTATGTCCATATTATAAAGATTTATTGCATGTCACTTAATTAGACATATATATAAAGGTCATTTTTCTAGTTCTGGCAAGAAGAGATTTTTGTGTGTTCCTTACAAGCTCTTTCATTTTCTGGTCAACATATGGTAGAGCTTGTATTTTAAGAGACTTGATCCTTTTACATTTTCCTACTCACATATCAATGTTTTCTTAACTATAAGTCTTATTGCAAAGACAAGTGTATAAAAGTTTATGATTTCATGATCATGTTCTCTTAAGAGTGTTAGAACATTTGTTATATTTTTGTTGGGCAAAGAAGGGTATTGGGTGAAGTTTCAACTTCTCTCAAGCAGTGCAAACTTAGAGAAGTTACAGCAAATAAGAGTTGGGTTGTTGTATCCTGGAGGAGGAGGCACGTTAGAACCTATTGCACTAGTATACTCCGTAGGGGCGCGAACTGTCTTAAGGCGAGCGACCTAATCCGCGCCTCAATCCAGTACTAGTATACTTGTTTCTAAGGTGTTCAAGGTTGATCCTTCGAACCCTTGATGGTACCTCGCATGGTGAAAACAACGCCGCGTTTCTAAGATGATTGAGGTAAACGTGTTTCTCAGACTCACAACTAAAAGGTAAAAATCTTCTTACTCAATTCCTTTTATGGGAGCTTGCATATATAGTACATTAATTTTTTGAAACGATTTTCAACAATTGTAAGACGGTTAGACCCTCTAATCTGTTTGTAATTTATTTTCTTTATTTTAAGCGTGTTATCACACATGCAAGGACTTTGGGAGTTAAGCTTTGCACAACGGCTTGCAGTGGTGCACAAGACATTCTATGCGACTCATCAAAAGCTCATTTGATTATAAAGTTAAACAATGTTATGCGTTATGTGATATTTTCATCCCTTTAAGGTAAGTTTCTTACCTACAATTTATCTATACTACATATAAACAATTACAAAAAATAGTGGGGGCATGAGGATGATTTACTTTGGCTTTTGGAATTGAAAGAAAAGAGGGGTTATAAAGAAACAAAGAGCCTAGTTCCAACTTTTATGTATTGTTGATCCAATAAATTGTTTTTAAGGTTGATAAAGGCTTGTGTTTTGAGACACATGCATGAACAGTCTTATAAAAGAGAAAGTGTATAGAAAGTTTTGCATATTTTAGTGAATATATTTTTATATATCCTGAGATGTAGTATTCTCATACTAATTCTTGACTTTTTTTTTTGTGAGCTTAAATTTTTTATCAGGAAAAAGGATAAGTTTTATAGTGACAGTGTATTTGTATGTGAGTATGGGTTAGTCCATATGTGATTAAGTGCATCAATATATATATATATATATATATTGGTGATCACATGACAATAATTATGTGATTGTTACATGAGTAATTATGGTGCATTATTGAGTAACGGTCGAGTCTTAATGCTACCGGTTAAGACCAGCAAAACTAGTCTTATTAATGGGTAAGCACACAGAGCAACAAGTGATGAGCCTCAATGAATGCACAAATTGCATTCTGATAATTGTAAAAGTGAAGTTTACATGGTGGCTTGACCCTCAACAGTATGGATCGATTTTTGAAACCAGTGATGTTACCGTGTATAATGTATCATATAAGTTACATGCCTATGACAATAACAATTTTTTGTTTTACTATACTGTATATTGATAACTAGTACTTTTTTTTAAGTCATAAGAATGTATAACACCCAAAATTTGGAAAGCATTAGTCAATAAATCGATCGATTACTTAGTAGTACAAATAATCTCAATCCCTTAAAATAGAATCAATGTATGCCAGAGCTTCTACAATTCCCAATTTAACAATCAAAATATACAAAACAAAGAATTTCAAAATGTTTTTCCGTCGTAGGGGCTTAACTAACAAAATAATAGGAGCTACATTCACTCCAAATCTAGGCACTATCTCTTCCAAGTAATCTATTGGTAATTATTACCTTTTCTCCCCTTCATGCTCCGTTCACTGAAGGTTCACGACCAGCAGACCCTTGTGTGGCTCTCTCTCCCTTTCTTGCAAACTCCTTCAGAATTTTCTTCGTTCTCTCTCTCTCTCTCTCTCTCTTGGCTGTCTTTCTCTGTAACTCTTTCTCTCTATTCTCTTCCTCTGACTCTTTGTAACCAAAAATATTATAAAGCTCTAGACTTTTTTTTAATCCTAATTTCTCTCCTTTGTTCCCCCTCCAATTTAGCTTCTAAAAGTAATGGGTTGACTCTTAAACAAAAATCAGATTTTGTATCTTTTAATTATCCAATAGCCCCTATAAAATTTAATTTTCAAGTAATCCCCTTTTAACTTCCATTAATTGACTATTGTACCCCATTTCAAAAATTGTCGCTAAAAGTTGCCGATAAAAATTTGATCATACTAATCATCACTAAAGACCTTAACCAGTATCTCTTATAACTACTACCATTAAACTATGACTTAAGGTTTCTCAAATTCTAAGGATCATAATGTCTAAGTTCACCAATTTGTCACTAAAGGTCCCATAGATGATTAGTTGAGATTTTTACCATAAATCCACCTTTAGATTTTGGGGTGTTACAGAATGTATCTGTTGAAACGTGCTATATGGTCACCTCATGATTCCATTGCCTTGGAAAATCGAGGAGAAATTATAGCAACTGAACTTTCAAGATCTATGTGAGCTGTTCAACATCTTACTTGAGCTTTATTTTGAAACATTTGCATTAGGAGTTAGGAACATATATATTTCCGCTCCATTAGCATTTTTATGAATAACTAGTTTCTCATGAAAAAAGTAATAGCACTCAATTGGATATGAGTTATTTGTATTTTAGTTATTAAACTATTTGTCTAAGGAGTCGTGCATGGAAAGTTCTTTGTTGCATTACAAAAAGAATGCATTAAGTATTTGGGGTTTGCAAAAGTTAGATGTGAATCTAAAAAGACATTAATAGTTTTGAAATTGAGACGCTTTTTAAAATCTGGGAGCCTTAAAAATGGCATACTTATATACATGTAAAGTTACTTTCGGAAAGTACAAATATTTTGCTAGAACTTGAAAATAGGGATGATTTTGCATTTGAAAAGTTTTGGATAGCAAAGTGAAATTTGGTAAAGATGACCAAACTAAAGTTTTGAAAATTGATGCTCAACATGTTTAAGGAATTGATGTTACTTTTCGTTATTGGATATATACGACATCTAGAGAACAAGATCATGTGCATATTTGAAAAGGTTTGAGTATGTGTTTATGTAGTTAGCTATGTTGGCTAAAGTTATTTTCTCATGTACATGAAAGCATCAAAGTATAAATGTTTATTGCACACTGACAGCATGATAAAAAAAATGATCCCTTTTTTAATTATGATAATTTGAATTACCGAAAGGCACTTAATTTATTAATTCTATAGAAGTTGAAGCTTAAACATATGTTAGAATATTTTGTTAATGTTAGATCTTTTGAAATTATTTCGAGAAGTTATGAGATTTTGCACAACAATGATTACATAAAACTATACCGTAATTTAGTATTGATGCTTTTCCAGAAAAGATCAAAACATACTTTTTTTTTGGGATAATGGAAGATGCCCAAAATTTATGTGTGTTATGTTAATTTCAACGTGCTCATAAGAAAATTAGGATCATTGACCTTGCGTTGGAATCTTATATAGGTGATGGTAAATTGTGTGTGATGCTTATTGACAGAGTGTGATACTTTTAGCAGTTTAGTCCCTTATAAGTTTATCTAAAAGAAATGTCACTTCCAAGTCTAATCTATTACTTGAAGTAATGTTTGCTATTACTTGAAGTAATGTTTGAACTCTTGTAAAAAATTTCTCCATGTGGCCTATTTTATTTGGTGTGAGTTTTGTATCTAACATGCTTTACATCGAAATTTTCATGTGGGTGTAGCATTCGCATCCTATATATCTTGAGACATAATATGCAACAAAAAGGTAAGAAAGAAAAAATTAAAATTGGGCAGATGGTTATCTGTTTTTTGGGCATGTTTCATGTAACGACCCGGTCCACGGCCCCACCACAGGGCATTGCCTCCCTCAAAAGGGCTAGCCAATTAGGTACTTATGAGTTCATTGGCAAGGTCTTATAAGGGTCATCTCATACTAATCCACATCCGATGTGGGATATTACAATCTACCCTCCTTATACCTTAGCGTCCTCGCTAAGGCTCAATCACACATAGCCCATAATCTTCCTCTCTAGCCAATGTGGGATATACCGGGCTCACCCTTCGTTGCCCCAACCATCCTCTTGATGTGGGATATACCCAGGCTTGCCTTCGTTTCCCCAACCATCGGCAACCCGACTGGATATCCCAGCCCGAGCTTTCGAGAGTCGGCTCTGATACCATCTGTAACAACCCGGTCCACGGCCCCACCACAGGGCATTGCCTCCCTCAAAAGGGCTAGCCAAGTAGGTACTTATGAGTTCCTTGGCAAGGTCTTATAAGGCTAATCGCAAACTCTCCCACAACCGATGTGGGATATTACAATCTCCCCACCTTATTCCTTAGCGTCCTCGCTAAGGCTCGATCGTACATAGCCCAGAATCTTCCTCTCTAGCCAATGTGGGATATACCCAGCTCACCCTTCGTTGCCCCAACCATCCTCTTGATGTGGGATATACCCGGGCTTGCCTTCGTTTCCCCCAACCATTGGTAACCCGACTGGATACCCCAGCCCGAGCTTTCGAGAGTCGGCTCTGATACCATCTGTAATGACCCAGTCCACGGCCCCACCACAGGGCATTGCCTCCCTCAAAAGGGCTAGCCAAGTAGGTACTTATGAGTTCCTTGGCAATGTCTTATAAGAGTCATCTCATACTATTCAACATCCGATATGGGATATTACAATTCTGTAACAACCCGGTCCACGGCCCCACCATAGGGCATTGCCTCCCTCAAAAGGGCTAGCCAAGTAGGTACTTATGAGTTCCTTGGCAAGGTCTTATAAGGCTAATCGCAAACTCTCCCACAACCGATGTGGGATATTACAATCTCCCCACCTTATTCCTTAGCGTCCTCGCTAAGGCTCGATCGTACATAGCCCATAATCTTCCTCTCTAGCCAATGTGGGATATACTCAGCTCACCCTTCGTTGCCCCAACCATCCTCTTGATGTGGGATATATCCGGCTTGCCTTCGTTTCCCCCAACCATTGGTAACCCGACTGGATACCCCAGCCCGAGCTTTCGAGAATCGGCTCTGATACCATCTGTAATGACCCAGTCCACGGCCCCACCACAGGGCATTACCTCCCTCAAAAGGGCTAGCCAAGTAGGTACTTATGAGTTCCTTGGCAAGGTCTTATAAGAGTCATCTCATACTATTCAACATCCGATATGGGATATTACAATCTCCCCTCCTTATACCTTAGCGTCCTCGCTAAGGCTCAATCACACATAGCCCATAATCTTCCTCTCTAGCCAATGTGGGATATACCGGGCTCACCCTTCGTTGCCCCAACCATCCTCTTGATGTGGGATATACCCGAGCTTGCCTTCGTTTCCCCAACCATCGACAACCCGACTGGATAGCCCAGCCCGAGTTTTCGAGAGTCGGCTCTGATACCATCTGTAACGACCCGGTCCACGGCCCCACCACAGGGCATTGCCTCCCTCAAAAGGGCTAGCCAATTAGGTACTTATGAGTTCATTGGCAAGGTCTCATAAGGGTCATCTCATACTAATCCACATCCGATGTGGGATATTACATTTCAACTATGAAATGCAATTGTTGCTTGCCTTTTCTACATTGTTTTTGACATAAAATTCAATGTTACTAAAGGAAGGTCCATAGCAGACTCCCGAAACATGTCCACATAAAAACTTATATGAATTTGCTAACACCATAAATCTTTTTTGTCGGAAGATGATTCGTTGTGATATTGCATGTATTGTATGCTTAATGTGCATACACCGAAAAAACAAGGACATGAAAATATGAATCTTGAGCTTGAATTTTGTTGTTGGCCGAAAACAATAATGATATTGCATGTACTATATGACTGATATATGTATCGGGAAAATAAGCACGAAACCACGGACCTTGATGTGCATTATATTTCTTGTAACTATTAATGTCACGGTGCATGAAAATTATAGAGATACCTCTAGTTGATATATATATATATATATATATACTTGGTTATGGTTATTATCAGTGGGTTTACATAGCCACATCACTGTGCTTTGTTTGTAGGAGCTCTTAAGGGAATACATATGTATCATCAATAGATACTAATAACGCATTTTATCATCATCTTGTATTGCCACAGATTTCTCGTTAAACTACTTATATGGGATATGAAAAAATTGGTATAGGCTTTGGAAAGGCTTAAAGTTTTTTGGTTAGTACATAGATAAGTTTTGAGTTTCCCAAAAGTATTTTGGGATACGGCCATTCTTTGGAGTTGATTTTCAAGACTTACACATAATGTAATGTGCGTTGAGATATTTTGAAGGAAAATGCTAAACTTGGAAGTGCAAAAACGAATGTGGTTTTACTCTTAAACAAAAGATTTTTTTCTTGTCCATGCTACACAAAGTTTTTAGATTTTGTAAAATCAAGAGATAGAGGCATCTTTAATATATAACAGGCCATTGGATGCAAAAGGGTTGAATAGCTCCTAGTAGTAATCTACTGGTCACAAGTTTGCAATTCATAGCAGTAAGACTACTGATTACTAGCATGACCATTGGGAAAGACAATTATTTTCTATTAAAAGGAAGAAAACTGATGGACCTTTGTCCTTTTCTGGTGAGGGTTTTACTATCTCGAGATTTGTCCCAAATTCAAAATGTGATGGTATTACATTGGATAATATTACAAATTTAACCTCAATAAATTGTTTGCCTAATAAAGGTGAGGCAAATGCTGCCTTAAAATGAAAAAACAGGTTGCCGGCGTCGGGGGCGGTGGTGGTGTGGTGGTGGCGGGGGCCTGTCGCCGGCGTCGGGGGCTGGTGGGGAGGGACGGAGGCAGGGGCCTGTCGCAGGCGTGGGGGGCTGGTGGGGAGGGACGGAGGCGGGGACCTGTCGCCGGCGTGGGGGGCTGTTGGGGAGGGACGGAGGCGGGGACCTATCGCCGGCGTGGGGGGTTGGTGGCGAGGGACGGAGCGGGGGCCTTTCGCCGAAGGTGAGAACGCCGACAGAAAGAGAAACGGCGGCAGAGAGGTAAACGAGGGACATAGAGAGAAACGGGGAAAGAAAGAGAGAGAGAGAGAGAGAGAGAGAGAGAGAGAGAGTGAGAGAGAGAGAGAAATCTATATATTAAAGAACTTTTAGCGACGGAATATTCCCGTCGCTAAAGGTCCGTCGGTAAAAACATTTTAACAGACAGATATTTTTAGCGACAGTATTATTCCGTTGCTTAAAAATTTTTAAAAAATTATAAAATTCCCAAAAAATATTTAGCAACGGTTTATACCATCGTTAAAAGCCCGTGGGCAAAACTTCGTCGGCAATGTTTTTACCGACGAAATAATCCTTCGGTAAAATATTTTTTTGGACAACGTTTTTACCCACGAAAATTCCGTCGCTGAAATCACCTTTAACGACGGAAGTAGTTTCGTTGCTAAAAATCCGTCGCTAAAAGCCTTTTTCCTTGTAGTGAAGAGAGGGGCTATGAGTGACTATAAAGAGCATGTGAGTGCAAATTGTGTGATGTGTATAAGCGATTGTGTTGGGTTTTGCAGCTAGTGAGGGAGTATAGAGGAATGGGAAACTGAGTGTTTATTGGTGGTTGTGTGCGCTTAGTGTGTTGATTTTTACATGATCTTAGATGAAGAGGAAGATAGAAACATATAGAGAAGAAGATGGAGATTGTAGATGCATTTTACAATCGTGGAAGAGGTGGGTGTATATAGAGAATGGAGTGCTTTGTGTGGTGAAGTGTGTGCATTGTGTGTGTGTGTGTGTGCGTGTATAAAGGGAGAGGGATGAATTGAAACCCACTACTGTGAGGCAGTGGGTGTGAAGTGTGCGTTGGTTGTGTGTATAAGTGGACTTAAAGGTGTCAATGGGCAGGGCTTGGGCCGGCCCAGCCCAAGCCCAAGCCCAACGGGCCTCTAGCGAAAACGGGCCGGGGCGGGGCCTGGTGAATGAAAAACGGGCCCGAGCCTAAAAATTTGGATATATGGGCCCAGTCCAAGCCTTGGCCCTAGGCCCAGTCCAAGCCTTGGCCCTAGGCCCAGTCCAAGCCTTGGCCCTAGGCCCAGTATTTAAGGCCGGGGCTTGGGTCGGGCCCGGGCCCAAAAGTTTTTTGTTTTTTTTGGTTCCCAATTCTTTGTTATTTATTTGCGTCGATGGCCAACAAGAATACATCAAATTAATTGGTTGAGATTGATACATGTTAATTTGGTGTAATATTAACAAGCCTTTTTTAGCCTACTAACATTATAATTTATAAGTAGCATTTTTCGAAAGTTTCAATTCTAATCAGTTTATTTCAAATTTATACTATTAGTTTAATTTTGTATAAAGTTTTAGCATATATTTTGAAATCCTAATCATTTTATTTCAAATTTATTCTATTAAGCTTTACTTTTTTCACTAAAGTTGAATTTTTGTTATTATAATGTACCACTAAAAACTAGTTAGAATTTATAAGAATTTAAATTTGGAGTATAGTTATTAATTCCTCAGACGATCTTAAGTAATAAGTATAGATTTTGACTAACATTTTTTTCTCTCTACTTGGTCTCATATAAATTTTTTTATTCTATATATATGACTCTCATATGTATATAGGATGGTTATGAGTGAGTATAAAAGAACCTATGATATTAATATATTGTGTTTGTCTGAAAATAATAAGTAAGTGAGGCTAGAATTTATGAATGTATGTAAATTATTAACGTCTATATAGAGTTAAATTGAAGATAAATGTGTTCATAGGCCCTCCTCCTTTTATCCGGGCTTGGGACCGGCTGCTTGTAAACAAACAGGCGAAGTTACCTATTTTTTATATATACGAAAAAATATCTATCTTGCTTTATATATATATATATATATATATATATATATATATATATATATATATATATATATATGAAAACAACTATATTTTGTGAAAAATTTTATTCTTAAAACTTAAGAGAAGGAAAATAAAAAGAAATTACCTAATCATCCGGAAGTACTTCAATATCCGAGTCACTGCTCTTCCTATCATCAATCGGTTTATCTTGCTCGCGGTATTTCGCATCAAGATAATCCTTCCAACATACACATAGCTCGAGCGACTCGGGGTTAAGACGACTCCTCCTGTCATCCAAAACCCTCCCGCTCGCTGAAAATGCCGACTCTGAAGCAACCGTGGAGGCTTGCACTGGCAGTACATCCCGTGCAATTTGGGATAAAGTTTTATACATGTTTTGATTTTGTTTCCAAAAATTTAACAAATTAAAATTAACCTGTTCTTGCATTGATAAATCAGAATAATGATCAGTATTTGAATATACACCAATCTCATTAAAAGAGGAAAAAGTAGACGAACCTGCCGAATTAGAAGTACCTTCACCTGGTAGTTGTCTTGCTACTAGATGTTCAAAGCCCTTAAGGTATGGCGCATAATACCTCTCAGCAGTCGATGATGAAGCTCGCCCGCGCACGTCAGCAGAATTACGATAGAGGTTGAACAGTTCCTCAAATGTCTTGCTCACTTTCGCTGTGAGTGCGGTTGTGTCCTCTACTGTGTAGCACATTAATTTCGATATCTCTTGTATCGAGACGTTCACGCCATGCAACTTTAACCTAGGATCTAAACAAGTAGCCACAGCAAAAATAACAGGCAGTTCACTCCAATATTTATTAAACTTTTTATCCATCACTTTTACTATTTCTTGAAAGGGTCCTATATATCTCCATTTTGTTAACATTGTAGCCATCTTGAGAATTTCTATTACAGCGAGAGGAGAGGTGGGATAGTACGTACCAGACAATAAATTGGTAGACGTGTAAAATACCTCCAAAAATTCAGCTAGGTATGTGGCCATCTGCCATTCCTCTTGAGTTGGCAAGCCGGCTGGGAACAAGGTTAGTAGAAAATGCGTATAGACTTCTCTGTATGCCAGAATGTGTAAAAGCATATGGTATGTAGAGTTCCACCTGTGGACCACATCTGTAACTGCTCTCCTGCGAGGCATATTATATTCAACACACAACGTTTTAAATTGTTGTGTTCTCGGACTCGAACTATTAACATACGCTGTCATACCCCTCATTTTGACAAGAATATCTCCTGCAGCAGCTAAACCATCTTGAACAATTAAATTAATTATATGACAAACACAACGAACATGAAATAATTTACCAGAAAGTACAGGTTTGAGGCTCTCCTTTAAAGCATCAACAGCAGCTGTATTGTTAGAAGCATTATCAAAACTAATACTCATAATCTTATCCTTTAATTTAAACGTGGTACATGCTTTTAATATAATTAGCAATGTTCATTCCATCATGCGGAAAAGGAAAGAGCTCGAAAGCGATGATTCTCTTGTGCATAATCCAATCTGCATCAATCCAATGGGCCGTCACACAAGTATAACTAACAAAAGTAAATAGAGATTGCCAAATATCAGAAGTAAGACTAACTTTACCGTCAAATTTATCGAAATAATCGATCAGGCGTGCTTTAGCAGCATTATACTGTCGGAGTGCATCGGATCTAGTTGTGTTTCTATGAACCTTTTTGTACAAAGGTTGAACGTATGTGTTCATATATCTAGAGTGCTTAGGATTATCGGCAAAAGAAAAGGCTTGTTCATCGTGAATAACAAATTCAGCGAGACCGTCTCTTTGCTCTCGCTGATTATAAACAAATAACTTACCGTCAAAAGATAACTGCGTTTGGGTAGGTTCGACGTGGCCTTGTCGAGGTGCACACTGAGGGTAATGCCTGTTAAGATGTCCATTACCACTACCAGACGAAAATAATTTAGCACAGTACTTACATCGAGCTTTTCGGATGCCGTCCACCATAACTTCATCAAAATGATTCCAACACTCGGTTTTTTTTTTCCCTTTTGGACTTCTGGCTCATTACCGGAGGCATTGCTCGGCCCTTCTTCATCATGACCAGGCATAGGTTAAGATTATGCCACGGAGTAGTAGCTTCGCCAACCGAGCTGCGTCCTTGACTATAATGCGGGGGGTCTTGTCAAGGCGTGTATTCAAGATCTGGAATGTTTTGATTGAACTCCCAATTGGCTTGGGTATCTATCATACAGCCTGTACTCATTCGTCCAGGAACGAATGGTTGTGGTTGTGCTTGGATTGGTGTTTGTGATGGCCGTGGTGCTGGCGCTTGTGCTGGTGGTGGTGCATGTGATGATGATGTTTTTCGTGATGATGATCCACGCTTCAGTTTCTTCAGTAATCCAGCCATATTTGACGCTAAACTTTTTTACTAGATTGGAAAATAAAAATAGTAAGAGTAACTAAATACACAAGTATAAGAGCAGTAATTAGTAATTAAAAATAACAATTAAAAGAATTAAAGAGTAACAAATAAATAAGAGTAATTCAAAATTCAAAATTGGAGAGAGTTAGTAATTAAAAAGAATTTAGTAATAGTAATTAATAAATAAAAATTCACTAATTACTAATTACTAATTACTAGACAAAAGAATTAAAGAGTAACAAATTAATAAGAGGAGTAGTAGTAATTAGTAAATAAGAGTAATAATTCGCAAGAGTACTAATTAGTAAATAAGAGTAGTAATTAGCAAGAGTAGTAATTGGAGAGGAAAATAGTAGCAAAGCTTGTAGAAATGTAGAATGTTTAGATAAGAGAGAGTAAGAAGATTGGTGTGAAAAATTAGAAAGAAATTGTGTGAATTTATAGATTTTTAAAACTTCACAAAAGACCAAAATGACCCTTAAAACTATCCGTTTATAGTTGTTGGGGAGGGTAAGAGTGTAAAAGTCCTTAAAAGAGTTGAAAAAATTAAGTTAGACCAAAATACATCCCAAATTAATCGTTATATTACTGTTGGGGGGTAAATGTGGAATTTAGGAAAATAATGAGGAATATAGCCGCTGGGGGGAAAAGGAGGGGGGGAATAAAATTTTGAAAACCGTGGGGCCTGCCAAAATCAGGCCAAAATACCTGGCTTTTTTTTGGGCAGGGCCAAAAACCGAGCTTTTTAGGGCCGGGCCTAGCCCAGGCTTTTTCCTGGAATATCCCGGCCTGGTCTAAGCCCAGGCCCAAAGCCCCTTTTTTTAGGGCCGTTACTGTTCACACAAAGGGCCAGGCCAGCCTGCGGGCCGCTCGACCCTTTTGACACCTTTATGTGTGGTGTGTATATAAATATAAGTGTGTAGTGTAGTGGGTGTTTGTGTGTTAATGTGTGTGTGTTTGTGTAAGGAACAAGTAGAGCACTGTCTTGAATGACCTGTGAGAGTGGTGGGTTTGGTTGTTACAAAGAGTTAAAAGGAAAGAAAGAAGAAGAAAAAGAAGCGAAGAATAGATCTGGTATCGGATTAGCGTTAAGTTTGTTGCGTGCATAGACTACCGCATAGTTATTGTTAGCATGTAAAACTTTATAGTATAATACATCAGACCATATTAGAATTCTTGGAAAATTTTTATAATTTTCCGAGATCGTATGAATTTTTAGTATATTCTGTAATCTTAGACATGTAAATTTTTTTCAGAGCCTTTAAACTAATGAAAATGTTTTGAAAACATTTCAGTAATGTTTTGGTATCACAAGGATAACTCAGCTTCAGTTTCGTAAATTTTAAAGTTGATTTGCTATAGTTTTCGTATCGCATTGTAATTAGAAAAATAAATAATTTAAAAATAGTTTTAATGCCATTTAAATTTGGATTTCAATTTCTATATTTTTATACATATTTTTAAGTTATTAAAAAAAATTATGGGACTTAGTTTTTCATCTGGAAGCAATTATGGCTATTTATTTAATATAAAGAAATTAGTTTTAATTCAAAATTTCATAAAATTCATATTTTGATTTTTTTTATATTGTTTTAAACTATAAAAATGTTTTATCGTAATTTATAATGAATTTGGAATGCTGTTGCGCATTAAGGAGTCTACAGGATTTTCAGATAGGTTGGCCGCGCGCAAAGTGAGCACGTGGTGGATAACTATATTTGGTTATTAGTATAGTAGTATAGATTGTGTTCTAACAAATAAATTGTCAATCTAGGTTCATTCAGAGATTATTGATCGAAGTTTGGTAGCATTGCTTAGCTTCAATCGAGGTAAGGATTTTCTCTCCAAACCCTCCATCACTACTCTTATTTCAAATGCTTATAATAACAGTTTTTATAAACTGTATTAACTATTGATCTCTATGATTGATATGAAAATGTTTTCAATTGCCGTGAAACCTTAAGTTGAGCCTTATAGTGATCGTTTGAAACTCTTGATTCTCATCATGTTTTGTTTAATTCAATCATTGTAAAATATTTTGAATTTTTTTTAAATTCCTTGAAAATTGACATGAGTTAGTAAACTTGGGAGTTATAAGGATGGTCTGTAGTATTGGAGTTATAAGGATGGTCTGTTAGTTGGGTTAAACTAGTACCTAGATGGACTAGTCAGTGTACATATGCATATGCAAATCGTATCGAGCACTGCCGGGGTGACTTTGCTATATTGTACTGCTCATGTTCAATGTTTCCTGTTTCTATTTGATTGCACCTAAATTGTTTTGAAATGATTATTAATTGAGTGATTGAGTTGATACTCATCCGTGTGTTTATATATAAAAAAAAAACTACGATTTCATTTAAAAATGTTTTAAAAAGATTTTGTTTGACTTGAGTCTGAAAATTGTTTGAATCGTTCGTCTATACCGAAATGATGTGTTTATTGAAAATATTCTTAAAAGTTTCATTTGACTTTATATGAAAACTCGTCCATAATGTTTTGTTGTTTTAATCATTCATCGACCTTATTGGGCTCTCGAAAGCTCACTCTCCTTTGACTTCCTTTCCGCAGGTGATACCCAGCATTAGGGTGAGGTTTCCAGCGCGGATTAGGGCCGAGCGAGGGAAATTAAATTATATTAAGTTAGTTTTGATTACTAGAACCCTTGCGTGGGTTGACATTATTATTTGAAAATTTTTGAACTTAGTTTTGATGTTCTTTTTGTGATGGTTTATTAGGACTATGATTTAATTGATGTTTAGTTGCTCTGACAGCTTGGGGCATTATTGTGATCGATCGATTGTTTCATGTTCCGGTAATTTTGGGATATTACAGTATTGGGTGAAGTTTCAACTTTCTCAAGTGGTATAAACTTAGAGAAGTTAGAGCAAATAAGAGTTGGGCTGTTGTATCCTGTAGGCGGTGTGTTGGAACCTATTACACTGGTATACTCCGTAGTGGCACGAACCGTTGTAAAGAGAGCAATCCAGTACTAGCGTACTTGTTTCTAAGCTGTTCGAGGTTGATCCTTCAAACTCTTGATGGTACATTGCATTGTAAGAAGAACGCCACGTTTCTAAGAGGATTGAGGTAAACGTGTTTCTCATACTCATAACTAAGAGGTAAAAATATTCTTATGATTTTATTTACTCAATTCCTCTTATGTGAGCTTGCATAAATATTATATTAAAATTTTAAAACGATTTCCAACAATTGCTCTTACCCAAAAACTAGAGGCAGAACCATCAGGTGGCACCTGTGGGCAGGTGCTCATATGCTGCTCCAACATTTTGTTTTCCATTTATATGCTATATTTAGTTCACAATGAGGAAATTGTCCACCTAAAGAGTTTAGAAATGTTTGAACGACATGTCTTTTTGGTCATTTTATATATTAAAGTACCTAAATATTCTAGAAATAATTAAAAGAAACGTCCTTTTCGTCATTTCAAATACTAAACTTACACAAATAAACACAAACAAAAATCCAAACTCAAAAAAATAATGGTAACCTTCAACATAGTGCACATAGCGACAGAATGATAATGCTACACCGCACATTTCACATTGTTTCTTTAATCCCTCCTTCGACGGCTGGTTGCAATTTTTTTTGATAACCCCTCATAGATTTGCTGCCCACCTTAAAAACGATTCCTACATCTTCCGGTTGAAGACCCACTCCTACCCACGGGCAACTAAGCACTCAACGAGCAGTCAAGATTGGTTATTGTAAGAACAATCTAGGTCATCATCGTTTAGGTAAAACTTTATTTTATAGCTGTGTATTTAAGCAAACCATATAAGCTTTAAGAGGCAATCACTAATTTGTTACCAAAGAAGTTGGATAGCAAATCAAATACTAACCGTACATGTTGTAACTAGGCCTGATAAGCTGGCTTCTAATACAGGCTTGATTGTTGAAGCTCAGCCCAAGGAAAGTGCATATGCAATGAACATCGTAGTTTGTACACAAGGAAGCGATCCATGCATATATAAGAAAAGGATTGATAAGTTGTGGTGCTCGCTCCTAATATTAAGCATAACTACTGTCATAAGAACATTACAATTTTAAGGAATCATCTCTTAGGTCTGGGTAAACTCACTATCGATCGTGTGCCTGCGATACAACTGATGAATAGTGTGAGATCTTTTTAGCCCCTAGGGCCTGGGGACTTCTCTGAAAACGGAAAATGAAAACGAAAGTAGAAAGTACAACGATTGCGGGCCCATAAATGACAAAGAGAGCTTTCGATTGATTGTGAATGCTTACACAACAATGTTTCCAAGTCTGGAAACTGAACTTCCTATCGATGGCAGCAAAAGCCTCTAAACAAAAGAAAGAAAAAGACTTCAAGTCTTGATTTGTTTGGTTGATGATAGATTGTTGATAATCTCTGCTTCTTCTCTGACCCACTATATATACTAGAGGCTTTGTAGAAAATAACTACCATTCAAGAAACTACTCACTTAGAGATAAACTACCCACTTAGAAAATAACCACCCACTAATAGGTAACCAACCACACTTAT